>ARYC01016957.1:0-15346 GCA_000711775.1 Oxytricha trifallax
AATTTGAGTTTGACTAATCGGGTGCCTCCTGCGGCACTTGCAAATCATTTATACCTTCTAAATATAAGATAATATCAAAGATTTAAGCTTACCAGCACTCGCATTCAAAAGTTATTGAAGGTCGATTTCAGAGGTTTTATAAAATCCAGAGGCTGGATTCATTTGATTTATGCTTAATTTTAATGATTAATTCGACTGGATTTTACTATTAAACCACTGGATTATTAAAATTTCGACTGGATTATTGACCTTAACTATATGAAAAAACACTCTTTTGCTTATATCCTCCGGATTTATGGCTGACTCACTGACAAACCAAGACAAATAATGATTACTCACTATAACTCATTAAACGAGTAGCTTAGAGTTGCCTGGAGGTGGGTGGTTGAAGAGCTGTGATAAATTTTAGGACTTTTCAAGATGGGCCAAACCCAAAATTGGCTTTTTGAAAAAATGTCGAAATCCGCGGCAATTTTCAAAATTCAAATCTTTCCCCGTCCATAACTGAATAATGATCAGTAGAAATGTGAAGACGATAATATAAAGAAGTTAATGGCACCCGAAATCGAAAATTTGGGTCTTCAGTTTTGACACTCAAAAATGCTTTTTGACTTAAGCCAAAGCACTGGATTATAGGGGTCAGGCCGGTATAATAGTATACCAATGTTGAAAAATCTCGAGAATGGCCCCTACAACCTACTGGATTTCAAACTGCTCTGACTTAAAATTAAAATTCACACTAATCTAATCATATTAATCTAATAATATTCAAACTTTATAAGAACCGTGATAGTGCCAATTCTTCTTTTGCATTCTCGAGATCGGCTCCCTCAAATTAAGTTAAATTTTGTCCTTTTAAATTTCCTTATTTATCGATATACTTAAAACTTTTTATCAACTTACAAATTCTATGTGTACATACGTATTGGGGTTTATGTACTCATAGAATTTGTAAGTTGATAAAAAGTTTTAAGTATATCGATAAATAAGGAAATTAAAAAGGACAGAATTTAACTTAATTTGAGGGAGCCGATCTCGAGAATGCAAAAAGAAGGGTTGGGACTATCACGGCTCTTACAAAGTTTGAATATGATAGATTAATATGATTAGATTGGTGTGATTTTTAATTTTAAGTTCAGAGCAGTTTGAAATCCAGTAGGTTGTCGGGGCCGTTCGAGATTTTTCAACATTGGTATAGTATTATACCGGTCTGACCTCTATAATCCAGTGCTTTGGCTTAAGCCAAAAAGCATTTTTGAGGGTCAAAACTGAAGACCCAAATTTTCGATTTCGGGTGCCATTAACTTCTAGATATTCTCGTCTTCACATTTCTACTGGCCATTATTCAGTTATGGACGGGGAAAGGTTTGAATTTCGAAAGTTGCCGCGGATTTCGACATTTTTCAAAAAGCCAATTTTGGGTTTTGCCCATCTTGAAAATTCCTAAAATATATCACAGCTCTTCAACCACCCACCTCCAGGCAACTCTAAGCTACTCGTTTAATGAGTTATAGTGAATAATCATTATTTGTCTTGCTGTGAACCAGCCATAAATCCGGAGGATATAAGCAAAAGAGTGTTTTTTCATATAGTTAAGGATCAATAATCCAGTCGAAATTTTAATAATCCAGTGGTTTAATAGTAAAATCCAGTCGAATTACTCATTAAAATTAAGCATAAACCAGATGAATCCAGCTACTGGATTTTAGAAAACCTCTGAAATCAGCCTTCAATAACTTTTGAATGCGAGTGCTGGTAAGCTTAAATCTTCGATATTATCTTCTATTTAGAAGGTATTAATGATTTGCAAGTGCCGCAGGAGGCACCTGATTAGTCAAACTCAGATTGGATTTTTGAAAATCATCAAGCCAATGGAAATTTTGAAGAAAATTTTAAAGCCAAGGGCATTAAGTGTGAGTATAAAAATGCGCAAGACAGCGCTAAAATCAACCGCGCTAAAGATATTCTGCAATAAAATAGCTATAACTTGAAAATGCTGCTGTAGCAGGCGGATTTTGCAGGTTATAATAAAACTTTTGATTTTAAGTAGTATGTGAGAAAGTATATAAATAACAAAAGCCAAAGAAGATCAAGCACAGCCATAAGAGTAAATCCGTGGTATCATAACCTCTAGATGTTACTGCTGCTATCGAAGAGATTAAGTAGAGTGAATAAGCTACGAATCTCAGCTTTGCAAGTGATTAAAATCAAAATAAAGAACCCTTACCTCAACTTTTTATTAACTATGGCTCGATCATTGGCCATGAGAATCTCTTAAAGCACTTCGGAAGTTTCAAGAAATCTTAATATTATTAAAGGTCCTGCATTTTGCAAGAAATAGTTACTCGAAACACCCAGTCACTTTTCTCCTACCTAAGCAATTTTGAGAACGTTAGTGACCAAAAACTATGCGAGAACTTGTTCTCATTGCTCGTGGATTTAATTTAGAGCAATAATAATTTAGATGAAGACTCAAAGCCACGTATCTTTTTAGCTGCTCTTGGTTATTACATGGGAGAAAGAGTATAAATCGAAGATGAATTAATTCAAGAATCAATCTTATTATTAATTCGCTCACCTAATACGAGACAAGCTCTAGGTTTAGCGAACTTTGTACTCTTTAATTCAGTTGCAGCATTCACTAAACAGCTTGCACCAGTGCAGAAATTGGATTCTACTCTCCCCTATATTATACAATTAATGGGTTAAACTGGGTAATTATTCGCAGTCGACTCTCAAGTTTAAAAGCTAATACCTACTTCATTCTTTATCTTGAATGTGCCTTTCATGACTCTACTCAAGCAAGACTGTGGCTTGCACTTAATAAGAGACATACCTGTAGAATACACAGAGTACTTCGTAAGAATTTGTGCTCTCTCTTGCTCTCCTACAGTTGAAGCACTCAAAGATTATATATCAATTACTAGGGCTACTTTCTTATAGAAGTAAGAGGTTATTGATTCAAACACTATGGTTTACTTTATGAAAGGCCTTGCATAAAGGCTGCAGAGCAGAGACGAGCAGTGGGTAGGCAAAGTAGAGCAGTTCAAGAAGCTTCAGCAGCAAATCATAGAAGCTAAATTGAAAAGAATGTGAGTGTGAGCAACAGGATTATTGAAAATTGCCTTAATGGCGACTGCTCTGAAATTCAAAGAATTTTACACTTACCCAAAAACATGGAAGCTTTCTCTGATAAAACAATTGTTGATCTACTTGAACTCTTTGAGAACGCTAATATCTCGCACATCTTAGCTCGTGCTTTCAATTCATAGCCAAGGAATGAAAGGTTAAGTGTAAGTAATGACTTAGAAAGCTGCAGCAAAATCTTGGCTTTAAGTTATATAGTTCTCAAATTTTGTGCATTAACTATATTTGCGAAAACTTGCACTCAAACCATTTAATAAATTTTGGTATTGGTAATGGCAAGACCTTGATCTGCGTTGCGTTAGCCATTCTTATAGCTCTTAAAACGAAGCTATCCGTAATCATAGTTGGCAAGAATGAGCACTTAGTGCAGAGAGATTATCAACAATTTCAAAAAGTTATTAGTGCAATGAAACTTGATTCAAACCATAATTTCTTTGCAAAAAGTACAGGCATTTATTTTTTCACTCAACCTCAACTCAAGAAACAAATGAAGGCTGCTAAATTCATGAGTGTGTGGCACGATAGCATCGTGCTTATTGATGAATACGACTGGATTCTCTCGATGGCTCTGCTGATAACATTATAAACCAGCTAAATTTTTACAAGCAGGCAAGAAGTATTATTGGATTTTCAGGAAGCCATCTTTCTCAAGGTGAAGAAAATTGTCTTAGTTTAGCTTTGCATAGCACACCTGTAGTATTCCCTACCCTTGATAAACTGCAAGGAGATAAGAAAACTTAGTTAGCAGACTTGCTGATAAGTTCAAACCAAGGAGATTACTTACAGAGAATCAAGGAAATCATAAAGGATTAAGTAGCTGTTTCACCAGTTTTAATAGTGGCTTCAACAAATTACAGTGCTATTGAAATAGGTTTAAAGAAATCCGATTTCGATTTCATTAGTTTCAACCACTCCTTAGCGACTGCAATTGAATCTGTGCTTGTAGGCAGGTATTTAATGAGAAATGCAAGCAAAAACTACGTGGTTTACTTGCTCAACGAGCCACAGGGGAGAGGAACAGATATCTAAACTAATGATGAAATCGATTAAAATGGTGGTTCATATTTAATCATTTGCTGATGTTTTCTCACAAAGATCTGAAGAATAAATCATTGGTAGAATTGGGAGACTTAACACTAAAGGCAGGTGGCAGCGAGTAATATATAAGCAAGTTTCTAAAGATAGTGCAGAGCAGCTCCTTATAGTTGAAAAGAAAGAAATAGAGCTTATACTTGCTCGCAAGCACAATTAAGTATAATCAATTTTATAAAATCGATTAGAAGCAATGGAAAATTTTATTGAATAAAACCAGCAGCCTTAAGAATAAATTTCTGCAGAGCTTTCAAACGAATAGGAGCAAGATAATATTGTAAGAGAAATCGTTCAACATATTGGATCTCTCACTGAGAAAGCTTACAGTGAAGCAAGCAACCCAGCAGCAGTAGTGAAGCAAGATAATCTTGAAGAAGAAAAGGAGCCTTAATAAATTGAAGAATAAGGTGAATAAAGTAAGTTGGGTTTTTATTAACCTTCTCTCATAGAGCTTATTGAATAGAAGATGAGTTAAAACCTTGTGCTTCAAGATAAACCATTCGAGCAGGTATAGCAATTGGTGCACAGGAGTTTAAAGTGGTAGCACCATGAAATTACTAAGGCTCAAAGCAGAGAGAGATCCAAAAGTAAAAGCAGTTCTGCAAGTTAAAAGAGAAGATTATTGAAAGGTTAACAGAAGCTTGAATTAATCAAAGAATAAAATAAGAATTGAGAGTTGGTTACTCGTCGCAGTGCTAGAGATAAAACATTCACTTGCACTTATACATGCCAGAGAGTGAAGAGACAATGCAAAGTTGGTTGAAGGCAGCTTCTAGTGAGAGAAGGCACTTTAAAAGCGACATAAGCCATAGAAATTCAGAGAGAAAACCAAGATTAAGAATATGAGATTTATCTTAATTTTTTAAAGAAATTCACCATATTCAAGTCTTTGCTAATAATAGCATATAGAGAATCGTGGAGGAATAGAAGCAGCAGCACTCATTGTCTCATGTTTGGAGATTGATTTTGCATGTTCTACAGGTTACCATCTTGCATAAACTACTCTTTCATCTTGCGTAAGTCAAGCAACTCACTTTCCATATTATCATGTTATTGCTTCAACTTTTTAGTTTAATGCAAGAATTCTCGCTTATCTTATTTCAAAGCATCTTCATAATCCTTTACCTCCTCTAACTATTCACGGGTTCTCTTTCTTTTAGATGAATCCTTAACGAGATTCACAGCCTTACCTCGCTCAGCTACACAAGAAATTAAGAGAGAGTAAACTTACTGCTAAAGTTAAGGCATCTGCTGAGAGCGTCCACGACCTCGGGTCTCATTTCTATAACGAGATATCTATTTTACTCGAGCTTTTCTCTTCGTTAGAGCATTGCATCATGAATCATCTGGGAGACACCGTCGGTGTCTAAGGTGAAGAGCAAATCGCAGATCCATTATCTGTCAAGGTGGACCCAATCTCGTTCTTCAGGCAAGTATTGCAGCAGTCTTGAAGACCCTCTTGTATAATCGAGAAAGTCTTGAACTGTAAGTCCATCGATTTGAGGCCCTGCTGAAACTTTAACTGCGTCTCTTCTTACGTACTATATTAACAGTTACAGGGTTAAGCTAGGGGTTACGTCTTTCTCTGCTCTTATGATTTACTTAAGGAAATAAATGTTGGAGGAGTCCGCTTTTGGTAAGAAAGCGTGGCAGTCTTGGGCAAGAAAGTTGTATAGCTATTTCTTACTTTTGCACTTTTGGGCGAGTTCTGAAACATTGATACCAGTAAGTTACTATTGGTTCATTAAACTTTAAAATTAGGTGCCTTAAACCATTTTATATAGCTAAATTTTGATTCAGGAAGACACTACCGTTACTATAATCAGAGAGTGCTTTTCATAATAATGAAATTGTACCAGCACGATCCAATTTCCGCTAGCGGAATTCCTACCAGCACCAGCAGAATTCATTAAATTTCATTAATTTCATATGTTGTAAGGAAAAATTCAGGATTCTTAGTAGAACATTCTATAGAAATTTTACATTTTTTCTAGATTTTTGTATCCTATTAATATAGGTATTCTTATTAAAATCAAACGTATTTATACTGATTTTGTATAATACGATACTCTGTATTTTAAGTTTGAAAACCTGTATTAGAAAATTCTATTATCTAGTAAGCAACATTAAAATATTAATTTTATTTTCAGACTGAGTTAAGAGCTCCTAATAAAATTATATTTTGGAGTTTATAATGCAATCAAAAACAGGTAATTCAATTCTCAATTAGATTTATCAGTTATAACTAAAAGTTTAAAGTTTAATAAGAATTAAAAATAATAACTTTATAACTCAACAAAAGTCCAAGCATACAAAATTTCTAAGCTTTAGCTTTATTTTAAGCTTTCAATACAGATTAATAAGTTTATATATGAAACTTATGAGACTTCTCTGTTTAGAAAAAGAATATAGCAAGAAAGTAAGAACTTTTAACTCATTTTAATAATAAATCTTAAAGCAACTAATATGGAATTTCTTATTTCTAAAACTTTATTAAATTTAAGACTTAGGCAGTAATTGTGGTCAATATTATAATATTTGCTCACACTAAAATACTATAAATGAACAACTAAAAGTTCATGTTATCATTTGTGCAATATATAATCAGATTTATAATATTTCGTGTGAGTGATACTTTAAAAATTCAGTGATTAAATTTCCAGTGTAAGAATAAATATTTAGTATTACTTTTACACAAATTTCTAAAATAAAATTTTGATTAACAATGATAATTTAAGCTTTGAATCTAAACATAAATTTTATTCCTTCAAGAAAATGTTTATTCAAATATTTAGATAGGGGAAAGGTTTGCATGAATAACTATTCTAAAACTTAATTTCTTAAAAAGGTAAACTATAAAATTGAGTTAATCGATTCTTACCTTGAAAGTATATTAAAGGCTAAGTAATCAAAGAAATTTGGATTTATAAAATTAAAAATTGGATAAATCAATTTGAAGTATTCTAAATATACTTTATTAAATCGTATTATATTCTTAAGATAAACTAAAACAACGGTGAAATAAGTAACCACTTATTAAGAAGTAATAAATAAAGACTGTTTGTTTTAGATTATATTTTTTTATTCTGATAAATTTCCTCTAGATTTTGAATATTTATAAGCATTTAAATCAATATTAAATTTATTGATAGCTTTTATAACTTACATAAGAATATCCATACTAAATAATTCATTTCCACTTTATAAAATGTTTTTGAATCTAAAATATCCTGGTTTAACCAGTCCTTAAACTTTATCCATGAGAATTCTTAGCATTTTTCTTAGAAATTTATATATTTAAATGTTATAAATTGTATATTATAGTAAATTAAGAATTTATTCTTTGGAAAGTTTTTACTAAAAAACTCTTAATATGAGCTAATTTAAAATAAATAGTTTTAGTTTAGAATTTTTATTTAAACTACAGTTAAATTTTACTTATACAAGTCCATAAAACTTTCTTTAATCGCTTATAAATTTTAAAATTCTACAATTAGTATTGCTATCAAAAGAAACAATTAAATCGTTTATATTGATACTTTATTTATAATACTATAAAAGATAGAATTCATAAATTTGCAGCTAAAATATATAAAATAATGTTAATTTTATCAATATAAACCAAGGCAATTTTTAAATTTTTATTAATGCAAAATATAATAACTTTAATTTAGTTTAACTTTTTATTATTAACTCCACCATTATTTTGGCTATATAAATCAAAAATAATGACTTAAATTTATCTTTAGTTTACTTTAATTATAAAAATATGTTTCTCACATGCATAATTTGAAACTTATAAATTTGTAGTTAGTTAGTTTAGAAAATTTTAGATATAACGAAAATTTTAAATTAAAATAGTCAAAAGTTAAGATATTTATAAATTATAGAGAAATAATCATATGAATTAATTAAATTATGAAATATAATTAATAATTGTTTATTAGAAAAATAGCTGAATATTTACTTAGCTTATATTAAAATTGAATAAGAATAGCTATGAATTTATTATTTAAAGTAAGTTTTTTATTTATAAAAATCTAATAGTTGAAAGTTACATAATAAAATATTTGTAAATTTAGGATAAAATAGTAAAAAATTTCATGAATTTATAGATTATTATTTTTAAAATAAGTTTCTAAAATTTGCCTTAAAATTTTCCGAAAATTTCAATAATTGCACCAGGGTTCTAAAAAGTTTAATATTCAGAAATTTTACTTAAGGAAATCAAAATATTAATTCTTATAATATTATTTTTTTCTAAAACCAAAAAAAAAATTTTTTCAATGAGTTGTTTAAATATGCTAACTTGCAATTTTATAAATCCTTGCAGAAATTGCAATCAATTTAATTATGCCCCTAGTTCAAGTACAGAGAGTACTCATGATTCAATTGGAAATAAAAACGGTAGCCCTTAGGCTAATTTTTCAATCCCTAACGCTTTATTTAGCAATAATGCTACTCAATAATATAAGATAAATTAATCAAAAAATTCAAACAACTTGAACCAAAATTTAATTCAAGGTTGGAACAAAGTTCCTTCAGCAGTTATTCCTGCTAATAATATTTAGTCTGCTTAAAATAGTTAAGCTTTAACCCAAGAATAGAGATAATAGCTCTAATTATATCAAATGTAAAATTTTAGTTAACCAAACTTGGTTTTTCCAGGAGATTTTAACCCAAACCATGAATATTCTGTTAGCAATCAAACTGATGTGCTCAACTTAATTTATAAGTTTTCGTTCGGATAAATTTTCCAAAATGTTGGATAATTCTCAAAATATTTAGTACAAGGAATGTTATATGATGATGAAACAGTAAACAAATCTCACAAGACGCTTATAATATAATCAAATCTCAATAATCTTGTATTTCTAAAACCTAAAACTAGTACTTTTCCACTCTTTAATATTAGAACTCAAAACTTTTACATGCTGAACAAATTTTATAATATCTAAACTTTCACAGTGTGCAGCAATTAGAAAAAGCACTAATTAATGACTTATTATTTGAAATTGATGGATTTATTGGAGCAGCTTACAGAGAAGATTTTAAATAATGCAGACTTACTTGTTTTGATTCAAAAACAAAAACCCAAGTTTTAGGATAAGATTAATTTACTGGAGATTTCCTTAAGTATTTAAGTACTATCAAATATACACCAGTTTTAATTCAGACCTCAGATATTGAAAATTCGGAATTTATAGTCTTAAAAAAGAGAAAAAATACATGGTATTATTTTAATTTTCAAGGTGAAATTTTTAAGATTACAGATGAAAAGAATTATAAAATGCCAGATTTCCTCAATTAAATCAAAGAAATTGATTAGAGAGAATTAGTTGATAAATACTTTGGATCAGTAAATACTTTTTATAGACTTTAGTTTATTCCTGCTGACATGAGATAGGATGCTGTTTTATTCCTAAAAATATTTTAGCAACTTTATGATAACAGAAACTATACCTAAATTAAGCAAGTTTGGACTTAAATTGAAAAGTTTGCAATCAAGACCTTGAAAAAGTAAGATCTTAAAACCTAGTTTTTGCAGTTAGGCCCTTTAAAGTTTGTGAGAAAATCGACAGGAACTGGGAATCACACTTATTCTTAATATAAAAAACAGAGATAAGTTGTAGCAGAGAAGATTAGAAAATATTCATCAAAAGCTTTTGAAAATTCCTCTTCTAGTACCTCACCCCCTGACTCAAAAAAATCTGGAACAATATTGACAAGAGCCTAGAGAAAGAAGCAGTATGAAGAAGAAGCCAAGAATGCTATGAATAACTGAGCTTTATTATATATATTTTATAAAAGATGTATACTACACCGACAGCGGTAGAACATCTTCATTGATATTAGATTTTAATTTATCTTAAAAATTTCCATAAATATGTTCTTTATTGATTTGATTTTCTTATTTTAATTATAATTCCCTACTTCTAAATAAAAAAGGTTTTAAAAAGTGTAAAGTATATTGTAGAAAATTGTAAATTGACTCGAAGATTTTTGAAATTTATCATTCATAATATGCAGAAAAAATTTCAATCAGAATATTAGTTTATCCACTAAAATAAAATTCTTTTTAGTTTAAATATATTGAACCCTAAATTTAGAGTTGTCGAAAACGCTAATGATTTCCATAAATAAAATAAGAAAATTAGTTGTAAAATTAGAGAATAAAATTAGTATACAATACATGTATTCCATACAATTTTAAGATAGATATTAAGCAAAAATTGAATTTAAATTAGTAAATAAAACTCTAGCAATTTAAAATAATGTTTGTAATAGAAATTGGCATGAATTTGTGCCTCTAAAATATTGCAAGATTATTGGAAAAAAGTGATATAGAATGACAAATTAGAGTGTAAGTTTCACTAGAGTGAATTAAATCAATTTTATTTAAGCACTCGGCAAAGAGTGCAAGTGTAATTATCTTGGATTAATTAAAATACGAATGAAATAATAGCGCTTAAATAGCGATGCTATATTTCTATTTGAATTAAACAAACATCACAGTGTAGAATTAGAGCAACTTTTAAGACAAAAAATATGAAAAAAATGGACTTACTTAATTTCAAATATATGGATCGATTGATCGTGAGTTGCTCTTCAAAATGCACACAAAGTGCAGTAAAGTTTGTGGAGTGAGTGTGAGTTTCGTTGTTAATAAAGAAAGTGCAATAGCGATCGCAAATTTATCACTTTTTGATTTCCATTATTAGTTTAATTATTAAAGTAGTAATTATTAATTAATAAAAATCAAACTTAATTAATTGTGGAGGTAAAACCGCATCCCCTCACAAATAGTGTGAACGGTAAAACTTTACAACTAATCGGTCAACAGGGTACAAACCCATATATTCTTGATCAGCATGTCAAACTCTATAAGACTGGCAAGTATAGCTTTAAAATAAAATCATGAATTTTTCCCATTTTCACCGTACTTGCATTCTCGAGATCGGCTGACTCAAATTAAGTTAAATTCTGTCCTTTTAAATTTCCTTATTTATCGATATACTTAAAACTTTTTATCAACTTACAATTTCTATGTGTACATACGTATTGGGGTTTATGTACTCATAGAATTTGTAAGTTGATAAAAAGTTTTAAGTATATCGATAAATAAGGAAATTAAAAAGGACAGAATTTAACTTAATTTGAGGGAGCCGATCTCGAGAATGCAAAAAGCAGGGTTGGCACTATCACGGCTCTTACAAAGTTTTAATATGATTAGATTAGTGTGATTTTTAATTTTAAGTTCAGAGCAGTTTGAAATCCAGTAGGTTGTGGGGGTAGTTCTCAAGATTTTTCAACATTGATATACTATTATACCGGCCTGACCCCTTTAATCCAGTGTTTTAGCTTAAGCCAAAAAGCATTTTTGAGGGTCAAAACTGAAGACCCAAATTTTAGATTTCAGGTGCCATTAACTTCTAGATATTCTCGTCTTCAATTTCTACTGGCCATTATTCAGTTATGGTGGGAAAGGTTTGAATTTCGAAAGTTGCCGCGGATTTCGACATTTTTTTAAAAAGCCAATTTTGGGTTTGGCCATCTTGAAAATTCCAAAAATTTATCACAGCTCTTCAACCACCCACCTCCAGGCAACTCTAAGCTACTCGTTTAATGAGTTATAGTGAATAATCATTATTTTCTTGGTTTGGCAGTGAGTCAGCCATAAATCCGGAGGATATAAGCAAAAGAGTGTTTTTTTCATATAGTTAAGGATCAATAATCCAGTCGAAATTTTAATAATCCAGTGGTTTAATAGTAAAATACAGTCGAATTAATCATTAAAATTAAGCATAAATCAGATGAATCCAGCCACTGGATTTTAGAAAACCTCTGAAAATCGACCTTCAATAACTTTTGAATGCGAGTGCTGGTAAGCTTAAATCTTCGATATTATCTTCTATTTAGAAGGTATAAATGATTTGCAAGTGCCGCAGGAGGCACCCGATTAGTCAAGCTCAGATTGGATTTTTGAAAATCATCAAGCCAATGGAAATTTTGAAGAAAATTTCAAAGCCAAGGGCATTAAGTGTGAGTATTAAAATGCACAAGACAGTGCTAAAATCAACCGCGCTAAAGAATTTCTGCAATAAAATAACTATAACTTGAGAATGCTGCTGTAGCAGGCGGATTTTGCAGGTTATAATAAAACTTTTGATTTTAAGTAGTATGTGAGAAAGTATATAAATAACAAAAGCCAAAGAAGATCAAGCACAGCCATAAGAGTAAATCCGTGGTATCATAACCTCTAGATATTACTGCTGCTATCGAAGAGATTAAGGAGAGTGAATAAGCTACGAGTCTCAGCTTTGCAAGTGATTAAAATCAAAATAAAGAACCCTTACCTCAACTCTTTATTAACTATGGCTCGATCATTGACAATGAGATTCTCATAAAGCACTTCGAAAGTTTCAAGAATTCTTAATATTATTAAAGGTCTTGCATTTGGCAAGAAATAGTTACTCGAAACACCCAGTCACTTTTCTCCTTCCTAACAATTTTGAGAACGTTAGTGACCATAAACTAAGCGAGAACTTGCTCTCATTGCTCGTGGATTTGATTTAAAGCAATAATAATTTAGATGAAGACTCAAAGCCACGTATCTTTTTAGCTGCTCTTGGTTATTATATGGGAGAAAGAGTATAAATCGAAGATGAATTAATACAAGAATCAATCTTATTATTAATACGCTCACCTAATACGAGACAAGCTCCGGGTTTAGCGAACTTTGTATTCTTTAATTCAGTTGCAGCATTCACTAAACAGCTTGCACCAGTGCAGAAATTGGATTCTACTCTCCCTATATTATACAATTAATGGGTTAAACTTGGTAATTATTCGCAGTCGACTCTCAAGTTTAAAAGCTAATACCTACTTCATTCTTTATTGAATGTGCCTTTCATGACTCTACTCAAGCAAGACTGTGGCTTGCACTTAATAAGAGACATACCTGTAGAATACACAGAGTACTTCGTAAGAATTTGTGCTCTCTCTTGCTCTCCTACAGTTGAAGCACTCAAAGATTATATATCAATTACTAGGGCTACTTTCTTATAGAAGTAAGAGGTTATTGATTCAAACACTATGGTTTACTTTATGAAAGGCCTTGCATAAAGGCTGCAGAGCAGAGACGAGCAGTTGGTAGGCAAAGTAGAGCAGTTCAAGAAGCTTCAGCAGCAAATTATAGAAGCTTAAATTGAAAAGAATGTGAGTGTGAGCAACAGCATTATTGAAAATTGCCTTAATGGCGACTGCTCTGAAATTCAAAGAATTTTACACTTACCGAAAAATATGGAAGCTTTCTCTGATAAAACAATTGTAGACTTACTTCAACTCTTTGAGAACGCTAATATCTCGTACATGTTAGCTCGTGCTTTCAATTCATAGCCAAGGAATGAAAGGTTAAGTGTGAGTTATGACTTAGAAAAGCTGCAGCAAAATCTTGGCTTTAAGTTATATAGTTCTCAAATTTTGTGCATTAACTATATTTGCGAAAACTTGCACGCAAACCATTTAATACATTTTGGTATTGGTAATGGCAAGACCTTGATCTGCGTTGCGATAGCCATTCTTATAGCTCTTAAAACGAAGCTATCCGTAATCATAGTTGGCAAGAATGAGCACTTAGTGCAGAGAGATTACCAAAAATTTTAAAAAGTTATCAGTGCAATGGAACTTGATTCAAACCATAATTTCTTTGCAAAAAGTACAGGCATTTATTTTTTCACTCAACCACAACTCAAGAAACAAATGAAGGCTACTAAATTCATGAGTGTGTGGCACGATAGAATCGTGCTTGTTGATGAATACGACTGGATTATCTTCGATGGGTCCGCTGACAACATTATAAACCAGCTAAATTTTTACAAGCAATCGAGAAGTATTATTGGATTTTCAGGAAGCCATCTTTCTCAAGGTGAAGAAAATTGCTTCAGTTTAGCTTTGCATAGCACACCTGTAGTATTCCCTACCCTTGATAAACTTAAAGGAGATAATAAAACTTAGTTATCAGACTTGCTCATAAGTTAAAACCAAGGAGATTACTTACAAAGAATCAAGGAAATCATAAAGGATTAAGTAGCTGTTTCACCAGTTTTAATAGTGCTTCAACAAATTACAGTGCTATTGAAATAGGTTTAAAGAAATCCGATTTTGATTCATTAGTTTCAACCACTCCTAAGCGACTGCAATTGAATCTGTGCTTGAAGGCAGGTATCTAATGAGAAATGCAAGCAAAAACTACGGGGTTTACTTGCTCAACGAGGCACAGGGGAGAGGAACAGATATCTAAACTAATGATGAAATCGATTAAAATGGTGGTTCATATTTAATTATCGCTGATGTTTTCTCACAAAGATCTGAAGAATAAATCATTGGTAGAATTGGGAGACTTAACACTAAAGGCAGGTGGCAGCGAGTAATATATAAGCAAGTTTCTAAAGATAGTGCAGAGCAGCTCCTTATAGTTGAAAAGAAAGAAATAGAGCTTATACTTGCTCGCAAGCACAATTAAGTATAATCAATTTTATAAAATCGATTAGAAGCAATGGAAATTATATATGAGAACAGTCCTTAAAAATTCTGGGCAGAGCTTTCAAACGAATAGGAGCAAGATAATATTGTAAGAGAAATCGTTCAACAAATTGTATTTCTCACTGAGAAAGCTTACAGTGAAGCAAGCAACCCACCACCAGTAGTGAAGCAAGATAATCTTGAAGAAGAAGAGGAGCCTTAATAAATTGAAGAATAAGGTGAATAAAGTAAGTTGGGTTTTTATTAACCTTCTTTCATAGAGCTTATTGAATAGAAGATGAGTTAAAACCCTGTGCTTCAAGATAAACCATTCGAGCAGGTATAGCAATTGGTGCACAGGAGTGTTTAAAGCGGTAGCACCATGAAATTGCTAAGGCTCAAAGCAGAGAGAGATCCAAAAGTAAAAGCAGTTCTGCAAGTTCAAAGAGAAGGTTATTGAAAGGTTAACAAAAGCTTGAATTAATCAAAGAATAAAATAAGACTTGAGAGTTGGTTACTCTTAGCAGTGCTAGAGATAAAACATTCACTTGCACTCATACAGAGCTGCCAGAGAACGAAGAGA
>ARYC01016959.1:0-15212 GCA_000711775.1 Oxytricha trifallax
CCTCCAAGAATTGCCATCGTTTATACCTTGACTTTCTAGTCATATACTTCTATATTCCTATGCCTCTTATACCAAGACTTCTAGATGAAAGTGTTGAAGGTAACACAGCCTCGTCAGCATGTATAAACTTAATATTACTCTATTAGGCTCTCTGCATTTAATTATAAATATAATTTAAGTTGTTGTTGAAAAATGGCAAAGTGAAATCAATCACTCTCTTGATACGATTCACACATTTGTAAGAGATACCATTTCGTTTATAGATGTTAGCTATAGACTGAGCAGAGATTTTCAACTCAGGGAATTGGCGATGAAACATAGTAGCTCGTTGGTCTAAAGAGAAGTGAGCCCAATACTTCAAAGTTCTCTACTTAATGATAATCAATATGCTTCTATAGAAACTTTTACTACCTCTTAGGCTTGGAATTTAGCTACTATTGCTTTAATGATAGTGCTATAAGACAGTGGGAGCGCACAGTTGACGGACTTCGCTTTAAGAGTATCGCAATAGACTTATAATTTAGTACTGGTTTGATTTATTCACTGTATATATCACATCCATAGCGCAGTTTAAACACTAAATCTATATACTCTTCATCATAAATAGACCCCAAAAGCTTGCTATTTTTGTCTCGCATTTAATTAATAACCACAATCCCTAACAAATTCCCTACAAATCAAAGCACTTATAAACATCATTAAGAGGTTTTGGGGTTTTGAATGTTACACTCTTGCTAATGAGGTAAAACTTAGTGGATTTTCTTAACTTCAGATCATCTCATAAATTTACAAGACAATCTTCTGGTGCATCGAAAACGCTAAAAAATCATGTTTATCATGCTTGTTGATCAGTAAATTATATAATAAAGCTATAAATGGCTATATTAAAATTGTTACAAGATTAGAAATTTTATCTTTGCTGCTCATTATCTCAGCTCGTTTTAATTTTCGGCTCTTAAAAAGTTCTGCTCTTTGTAGGCCAGCCCTTAATACCTTGATCTGTAAAGTTTTACTAATTTTGGGTGTCCATAAGATTAATGAAACTTTGACAAGGCCGAATCTCCAAGATCTTGCTTGCCTTCATAAAAATACAGTCGTCCAAACATTTATATAGACAACTTAATTTTTTACTACAATTATAATTAACTCAATCCAAGTATCTGCTCAAATGTTAAGCTATCATACATTTAGAAATATCAATGATTATAACTTCTTAATAGCCAAGGTTTTTAATTTGAATATGTAAAAATAACTCTGAGCACTTCGAAGGAATTAAAAGAATGTGAAGAAATGACAATTTGACCTCTCCATAATTATTGTAAATAACCATAGATTTTGTATTCCAATGTTATTACACTCTTGCTCAGAATCCCAAGATTAGTGGGTTTGCTTAAATCCAGTTAAATTCATAAATTCGCGTTGCCATTTTTCCAAAATATGCAAGCATTAAAATTAAATGTTTAAAAAACTTTAATAATAATACCCACAATTAAATTTTAACTGTCTATAACTTTGTGCTTCTTGAATATTTCTCAATTCTGATTTTGTATTCGTGTTCAGAGAAGTAGTAGAATCTTTAATTTTGAGAAATATTTTGCATAATAATTTGGTAATTGCAATTTAGCGTGAAAGAGTTTGGCACAGGACAAATTTTAAATAATTAATAAAAAATGACAATTTGACCCCGCCATAACTTTTTAAAATCACTTTATATTTAACGTTCCAATGTTACACTCTTGGTAATGAGGTAAAACTTAGTGGATTTTCTTAACTTCAGATCATCTCATAAATTTACAAGACAATCTTCTGGTGCATCGAAAACGATAAAAAATCATGTTTATCATACTGTTGATCAGTAAATTATATAATAAAGCTATAAATGGCTATATTAAAATTGTTACAAGATTAGAAATTTTATCTTTGCTGCTCATTATCTCAGCTCGTTTTAATTTTCAACTCTTAAAAAGTTCTGCTCTTTGTAGGCCAGCCCTTAAAACCTTGATCTGTAAAGTTTTACTAATTTTGGGTGTCCATAAGATTAATGAAACTTTGACAAGGCCGAATCTCCAAGATCTTGCTTGCCTTCATAAAAATACAGTCGTCCAAACATTTATATAGACAACTTAATTTTTTACTACAATTATAATTAACTCAATCCAAGTATCTGCTCAAATGTTAAGCTATCATACATTTAGAAATATCAATGATTATAACTTCTTAATAGCCAAGGTTTTTAATTTGAATATGTAAAAATAACTCTGAGCACTTCGAAGGAATTAAAAGAATGTGAAGAAATGACAATTTGACCTCTCCATAATTATTGTAAATAACCATAGATTTTGTATTCCAATGTTATTACACTCTTGCTCAGAATCCCAAGATTAGTGGGTTTGCTTAAATCCAGTTAAATTCATAAATTCGCGTTGCCATTTTTCCAAAATATGCAAGCATTAAAATTAAATGTTTAAAAAACTTTAATAATAATACCCACAATTAAATTTTAACTGTCTATAACTTTGTGCTTCTTGAATATTTCTCAATTCTGATTTTGTATTCGTGTTCAGAGAAGTAGTAGAATCTTTAATTTTGAGAAATATTTTGCATAATAATTTGGTAATTGCAATTTAGCGTGAAAGAGTTTGGCACAGGACAAATTTTAAATAATTAATAAAAAATGACAATTTGACCCCGCCATAACTTTTTAAAATCACTTTATATTTGACGTTCCAATGTTACACTCTTGCTTATGAGGTAAAACTTAGTGGACTTTCTTAACTTCAGATCATCTCATAAATTTACAAGACAATCTTCTGGTGCATCGAAAACGCTAAAAAATCATGTTTATCATGCTTGTTGATCAGTAAATTATATAATAAAGCTATAAATGGCTATATTAAAATTGTTACAAGATTAGAAATTTTATCTTTGCTGCTCATTATCTCAGCTCGTTTTAATTTTCAACTCTTAAAAAGTTCTGCTCTTTGTAGGCCAGCCCTTAAAACCTTGATCTGTAAAGTTTTACTAATTTTGGGTGTCCATAAGATTAATGAAACTTTGACAAGGCCGAATCTCCAAGATCTTGCTTGCCTTCATAAAAATACAGTCGTCCAAACATTTATATAGACAACTTAATTTTTTACTACAATTATAATTAACTCAATCCAAGTATCTGCTCAAATGTTAAGCTATCATACATTTAGAAATATCAATGATTATAACTTCTTAATAGCCAAGGTTTTTAATTTGAATATGTAAAAATAACTCTGAGCACTTAGAAGGAATTAAAAGAATGTGAAGAAATGACAATCTGACCTCTCCATAATTATTGTAAATAACCATAGATTTTGTATACATGTTATTACACTCTTGCTCAGAATCCCAAGATTAGTGGGTTTGCTTAAATCCAGTTAAATTCATAAATTCGCGTTGCCATTTTTCCAAAATATGCAAGCATTAAAATTAAATGTTTAAAAAACTTTAATAATAATACCCACAATTAAATTTTAACTGTCTATAACTTTGTGCTTCTTGAATATTTCTCAATTCTGATTTTGTATTCGTGTTCAGAGAAGTAGTAGAATCTTTAATTTTGAGAAATATTTTGCATAATAATTTGGTAATTGCAATTTAGCGTGAAAGAGTTTGGCACAGGACAAATTTTAAATAATTAATAAAAAATGACAATTTGACCCCGCCATAACTTTTTAAAATCACTTTATATTTAACGTTCCAATGTTACACTCTTGCTAATGAGGTAAAACTTAGTGGACTTTCTTAACTTCAGATCATCTCATAAATTTACAAGACAATCTTCTGGTGCATCGAAAACGCTAAAAAATCATGTTTATCATACTTGTTGATCAGTAAATTATATAATAAAACTAAAAATGGCTATATTAAAATTGTTACAAGATTAGAATTTTATCTTTGCTGCTCATTATCTCAGCTCGTTTTAATTTTCGGCTCTTAAAAAGTTCTGCTCTTTGTAGGCCAGCCCTTAATACCTTGATCTGTAAAGTTTTACTAATTTTGGGTGTCCATAAGATTAATGAAACTTTGACAAGGCCGAATCTCCAAGATCTTGCTTGCCTTCATAAAAATACAGTCGTCCAAACATTTATATAGACAACTTAATTTTTTACTACAATTATAATTAACTCAATCCAAGTATCTGCTCAAATGTTAAGCTATCATACATTTAGAAATATCAATGATTATAACTTCTTAATAGCCAAGGTTTTTAATTTGAATATGTAAAAATAACTCTGAGCACTTCGAAGGAATTAAAAGAATGTGAAGAAATGACAATTTGACCTCTCCATAATTATTGTAAATAACCATAGATTTTGTATTCCAATGTTATTACACTCTTGCTCAGAATTCCAAGATTAGTGGGTTTGGATGACTACAGGTCATCTCATAGTTTTTTTCTTTATTGAAAAATAGCCTAACAAATCAGCCTAAATTAAAACTTGATTTTTTTCATTTCTATACTTAAAGCTTGCTAAATTTTAATTCACTATTGAAAACAATTACAATATAAATATAGCTTTCGGTTAAGTTTATTGCGACAATTTTAAAACTATTTCATTTAGATTTTCCTAAATAAATTCCCTTAAATTTTTTTATGGAGATATTATAGAGGTATTTAATTTCTCCTTGATGAGTATGCAAATAAAACCAAAAATGATAAAGCTGAATTTTTTATGCAAATGTGAAAGTGAGTTAAAAATTCTGCAATTTTTTTCATATTTTTAATTATTTTTATTTCTTTCAAAAATTTTGAATGCTATATATTAATGGATATAAAGAGAGTAAAAATGATAACCACTTTATATTAACAATTTATAATTGCTTAGTGATTGATAATACTTAATTTTTGGTATAAATAAATTTAATATTTATTTGCATGAATAAATATTAATTTAAATAAAACTGCAAATTATTTAGGGATAATATTTTTTAAAATGAAATCTCTAGATTTTAGCAAAGTATTGAAATTAAAATTCTTTGATTAATCCATTTTTCCAAGTTGTTTTAATGCATATATTAAAGAAAAATAATGCTCTTCCTTCTTTGGTTATACGTTAATAAAATACTGATAAAACATCTGTTGCTGTATTCTACTATCTTTATGTGAATTTCAGACTGAAGAGACTTAATTTAGTTGGAAATTCTATATTGTAATAATTTTTTTAATATAATTATATAACCTTACTTCAGCTCATTTAAGGACAATAAAATATATTGAACTTCATATATTTTGAAAAAATATTAAAAAAATATTAGGAACTAAATCAAATTTAAGATAAAATATTAATACTACTTTAAAAAATTATTATAAAAAGCATCCTTTCAAAGATATCATTTATTTAATTTTTCCACTCTCAGTTCAACATTTCAAAATAAAATTATATTATTTATTAATATAATTAATTTCATTTTACAATATTAAAAAAATTTTTTTTTTATATTTTGATGGGTCAAAATTTAATGTAATTTTTCAATATAATGAAATTATATAAAATTAGATCAATTTAATTAAAAATTAATTAAATAATTCCGAATTCAGTATATCTGACATTCTATGGTTTTTCACAACATTTAGTTGTTTTTTCCACATTAAAAAATTATGAATAAAATTTCTCAAAATTTTCAAAAATGAATTCGTGACCTTATAAAGCTTTTTTTTATTCATTAAATTTCTAATGCTGCTTATTGTAAATTTATTAGTTCTTTAGTTTTATGTTTTAATGAATTTTCTATGAGTTTTCATTTTTATTTTACAGTATATCTTGTTTTTTTCTTACTCATTTTATCTAATAAAATTGGTGTAATTCACGATAATTTATAATATTTTCACTGAGAAGCATTATCAGCTAAATCAATTAAATCCTTTTTCATGTAGATATTTTTATATAATATAATTATATATAAAAATTGGGTGGTAAGTTTCCTGCACCGGTTTATTATAAAAAAAATAATGATAAGTTTCCTGCACTAAATTTTTTTTCCTTTTTAGAATTTGATTTTTATCACATTTATCAACAAAATTTTTTACTTATAAATTTTTTTATATATTTATTACTTAATCTATTCTTCAATTAATCAAAATCTTTATTAACATTGAATCTAATCACCATCCAAGCAAAGATGAAATTTATCCAGTGTATAGATTCCATCTGATATTAGTAGACTTCTGTATCTCAACCATGAAATTGTCCTCTCTGTACTAATGAAATTCCAAATATCTTATCCATTTGTTGTTAAAATTCTAATTAATTCTTTCAATGGTATATCATATTAGATTATATATATAACACTATATTTTCATGAAGTTCGTATATGATCTAAAAAATATCTTAAAATTTATGGGTTGTAAAAATAATTTATTGTTAAATTTATGAAAAAATTTACATATAAAAATAGTGCAGGAAACTATCATTAGTGCAGGAAACTTTCCCACCCCTAAAATTTATCAAAGATAGTTAATCAATCTCCATCATTGCAATTTAGCCATTTGGCGGACACTGTTTCGAATATAAAATAAGTTATTTTTTCAAAAATAATTTGTATTCCTTTCAAATATTTTGCTGTTAAAAATTTAATTATAAAAAAGATATGATAACATTTACAAATAATTATATTTCGGAAAAAGTAAAATTTAATTAAGTCTTAGACTAAACGTCAATATGATCATATCTTTTTTATAATTAAATTTTTAATAGCAAAATATTTGAAAGGAATACAAATTATTTTTGAAAAAATAACTTATTTTATATTCGAAACAGTGTCCGCCAAATGGCTAAATTGCTATGATGGAGATTGATTAACTATCTTTGATAAATTTTATATATATATATTGATGTACTTAATCATATCCAATTGGAAAAAAAAATTTTATTGTGCCACCAACTTAGAATTTTGATGAATTTTTAAAAATTAATTTTGCCACCGAAAAAGACCCCCTAATTTATTTAAAAATATTAATTAATATAAAAATTAGACTTTATTATAGTATCAGCTGGCAGACCTTACAATAAGATATGAGCCTCAACTCACTGTCTTTTCTTCTCAGTTTTAATAGGATTTGTTACAAATACATAAATTATTGCTTCACCAGCATCTATTACTACAATAGATTAATTGTCTTGATATTAGAGATTAACATTACAACTTCATATGAATAAAAGTTTTATTTTAAAACACATGATATTTTAAGTATGTTATATTTCTTGATGGATTATTTATATTCTCAAAGCATTCTTCCAGATTTGTAATATACTTTTGACATCAATACTCATGAGGAACTAGTTAAGAGACAGAATCAGTATCAGGTATTGGAGTGAAGCATTTATATAAATTTAGATATCTCTCAAAATAATTTTAATAATCTCCAGTAGCTTTTATAAACATGTCATCTCTTAACAAGGTGAGGTACTGAATAGTTGAATTTCATTTTAATTATTGGTGTAAAAAATATATTTGGGATCTACATATCAACTTTTACTGAGCTATTAAAAATACTAAAGTCAGCGTTTTAAGGCTCAAATCTGGCATAATGTCTCACATTTATTAATTTTCGTTAATGTAATAAATTTACTGAATAAAGCATTTGGAAGTTTTATTTATGACAAGATAAAAATCTATATAGTTTAGGAGGTTTGTTTTCTATCATAAAATGGTACTCAATATATTGGGAATAATACTTAGAAACATTAGAATTAAAAATATAAATCTCAAATCTTGATTGTTTACTTTTTCATAGTAAATGTGAATATTTTCTCATTATGTTTAAATTCATCATCCATAATTATTAATTTGGCATGAGATTAATCTTTAAATCCAACTTTTTTCCCCCAGATATGTGATTCATCATAGTCCTGAATCCCTCTTATCAAACTGTACTTGTGATCTATAATAATATCTAGCCCAGCATATAGTCCAAGTTCATTTAAAAGATATAGCATATATTCATAAAAAATCAAATAATTTAGATTGGTTGTGTCAATTTTATTGATTTTAATTAGCTAAAAAATGAATATCATCAATTGAACTTATAATTTCAAATTTATCCCCTATATCTTCTAAAATAGCTAAGAAACTTACCTGAGTCTTAATTTTTCTTGTAGTCTATTTAAAACGATTTTCCCAGTTTATTTCAATAACTATAATGACAAGAGAGTAAAGGTCTTGTCCAATGTCTAAAAATATTCCAATTCCTTGTGTTAGGATGTTGATAAAGAGTCAGAGACATTTTACTTATTTAAGATTTGAAGTCTATTGTTGAATCATGAGCAAAGAAGGTAGTTAAGATAATTTAGGGATTATCTTGTGACTTAATCTTTATGTTATGTAGGGGAGGTACCTATGGGTTATTCCCAGTGAATGAAGCACTTTAATATCTATAAATATATTAGCTACCTCTTTGATTATATATTGTCCAGCCGAATCATGAGCGATAAGTAGATATACTTCTGTTGTTATTTCATAAACATTGTAAACATTGCTATCATCTAAGCATACCTTGACTTATACTCATTAATTTGATATAATTCAAGAGTCTTGTAAACTTCTCTTGGTCTATATTCAAATCTTTTATTTCAGATAAATAAGAATTTTCATTAAATTCACTTTAATCATATAACAGTACTCCCATTTATGAGGAAATTAAAAAAACTGCTTTTAGTTCCCATTTTATCATTTGACAAAAGTTAGCAAAAGGGTTTAATAAGTCCATCTTATTCAATTCTTTAATTTAATTTAATTTAATTTATTTTACATAATTATTCTAGTATTACGACACTTTCTTCTAAATTTAAGTTGAAATTTTCATTTGAGTTCAGCATTATACTTGCTTATTATGAATTTTAAATTTATGAAGCTTAACTGGGGACATCTTCATTGTTTCTTGACAAATATATTGCAATTGATGCATTCAATATTCTTGATTGTTTAAGAGAATTATAGATAAATATTAATATTTAATAATAGTATTGTACCAAAGTTAATTTTTCTGAACTGTTAGAATAAAAATGAACGAGCAAGCAATTTTTATTAAGAGTATTTTAAGCACTCAATTCTTATTGCTGGCACAATGCACATTCATATTTTCCTTGTCGCTTAAGTTAGGACAATGAACCTAAGTTTCTAGAGTGAACTAATTTATGCATTTTAATTCAACTGAAAGGTTCACTTATTTGCAAATCCCGCATTTTGTGAATTTTGAGGTTTTTTGTTTATTGTTTTTGCTCTACTCTTTCTTCTATTAACCGATGTTTCCAAGTATTCTTGGCAGAGTTTATGCTTTCAAGATAAAACTTCGTCAATGTATGTTTATGTATAATAATATTACGCTTGACTTTGAATAGGTTGATCGCAATGAAGATGATTTCATATTTAAAGTTTGAGAAATTTATTAATTAAAAGCTTATATTATGTTAAATAAAATTATCTTAAAATTATGGTCAAATACAATATTACTAAACCTAGAAAACACTTGGTATATAAAATTTATATCCCCAGGTTACAGATACTATTTTAATGGTGGGGTTCTTGGATTTTAATTTTTTAAAATTCTTAACTTCAAATAAAATCACAATCAATCATACTTTGATAAAGTAATATCATTTGTGAACAATAAAAAAGAAAAATAGCACTCATACATAAACTTTTGTTGCTAATTTTTTATTTTATTAAAAGTTATTGCGTCAAATTATTTCAGACAAAGTAAAACTTATATAGTAAAGTATAATCAATCAAATTTGATTAACATATAGTATAAGCGAATTAAATTAAAATACTTAAACTTTCATTTTTAAAGTCTGAAGTATTTATAATTAAATTCATATTCAGTTTACTTTCAAGGCTTATGGAAAGTAACAGGGATTTTATGAAAATAAACATTAAGTTCCAGGAGGGACATCTGAATACCAAACAAGACTGGTGGTGCTACTTCAAATATTCATGTAATTCTCCTAACCAACTTAACTACTTTAGTGGGATATCACATGGCTAGTTTTAAATACTAATATGAGGTTAATTAAAGACATATTGAGCTGCAAGAAAGAGTTAATGAAATCTGCAGACATAATTTATGTCAATGTTCCTAGCTTCCCAGAGCTCTCTGTAGCAAATATTTATGACCTAATTAAAAAATGATCAAGCTATAAACAAATACTTAGGAATTTATGAAGACATAAAGAGCTACCTGACAAGCACTTCTTCTTTTGAATACTAAGCACACTAAATAATGATTCATTACGTAGCTTATCCAGAATCAGCAGAATCTTAGATTCACATGCAAAGCTGATGAATAATAGAAATAAACTATTTAAATAATTGAAGAACTGCTTAAGGAAATTCAATCAATTTCCAGATACTCCAGTAAGTTATAAATACATAAATTTATTTATGCTTTATTTTAGAAAAGAAGGGAAAAGCATATTTTATGCTTAAGATCAGTTCTAAAGGGAAAATAGAATAAAAAACGGAAAAGATTTGAGACTGTTACATAAATAGAGAGGCCTATGTAAATACAGCAACATAATTAAAATTTTATTCACATAAACAATGACTCATAAATTATGAAAAGCCCATAAACAAAAGAATGCAATTTCATATGAGACATAAATTAATTTAAATAACTTAATTTTTAAGTCGTTTAATTATTTATGTCTTATGTAATAAAGCAAGCATCATATCTAAGCACCTACTTTAACTATTTTTACAATATTTTTTTGAATATATGTTATAGATTTCTTCACGAAGAAATGGTTTGTTATATTATTCACCTAAAATTATGTAGACATAAATTTTATGTTAAAGTTTCTTTACTCTCGTAAAAACCATGTCTATGCAATTATACTTAGATGACTAAGGGCTATTAAAAACCAACCTCATCCATATTTTTAAATTTGCTATTTTTTTAGTAACTTCGAAGGATGAGCTCTTTAAGTTATCAAAGCATATTGTTAATTACTTTCCCTCATATCTATCTCAAAGTTTATCAATCAGAAGTTAAAGATATGGGAGCTTAATTGACTTCTACTTTATAATTAACTGCTCTAACGCAAACTTTCCACTTATAATAACAGCAGCTGCTAGCGTATATAACACAAAGCCCCCTCTTTATTAAGCACTTGTTTTCATATTTTCTTGACCAAGATTTTATTCTTACACTTTAAGCTTTAAAATTAGTTTCATCGAGATAGACGATGTTCTCTTCCTTTTCTGACATGTTTATTAATTAAGGGTATGTCAATAAATTAATATTAAAAATATTTCACATTTTTTTCAGTTATGAAATAGTCTGATCTTGTCTTTTTGAAACTTATTCCATTAGCCTTATATATTCTATAAAGCTGTTATTTAGTTATTTTCTTTCAGGAAAAGACATTTGAGATGAAAGAGCTCTCTTTTATAACGATAAATACTTTTAAGCTTATAAAGTATTTCTTGAGATTAAGTATTCCAAATCAAAATGATCTACTATTGATTGTTCTTTGTGTTGTTACATTTTATTATTATTTGAGGTTTTTATTAGTTTGATTATTCTGTTGATTCAGCTCTCCTTAAATCCTGAAACTTTCCTTATCTCTTTAACTTTCATAAACAACTTAGAATCTTTACTCATCTTGCCCAAATTTTAAAAGTCTCATCTGTTTAATATTGTCTTCAGAAAAAAACTATTAGTACTTCAATATTTACTTTTTATTTAATTGATTAATTTATACAGCCAACCTAAATTCTTTGTTATTTGATGATTAAAAGAGACAGATTAATCTGCAATTATTCATGTCGTTATTATTTAAAAACTTTCAAAGTCCTCTATATCATTATTTACTTAGATAAATTCTTTATCTATTTTGTGTTAGACATTTAATTTAATTCTTAAAGAAGTATTCTTTTTATCACATACATTAGTTTTATTAAAGACTTTAATATTATTTTTTGTTTATTACTTTTAAAAAAACATTTAATTTCTCCTTTTATAATTAATATTATTAATTAGTGCTTGTGTATAATAACATTTATTTGATCATCATTACTTATTTATACTGTGAATAATTATAAAATAATTTGTTGTTTTATAATAATTATCATTCCAAATTAAATTAAAGATTCACTATTGATAGAATAAAAAGTATTGGAAATAACAATTAAAAGATTGCCTTTATTTATTAAATATAAATTGAATTATATTTCAAAGTTCCAAAAAGAAATAATAAAAGACTTTTTCTAGATTTCGTAAGGCAAATTCTTTTTTAGTAATGTTTTGAATATTAAGTTTATATTTGTTTTTAAGAGCTTATTATCAAGAATCATGATTTACTTATAATTTTAAGAGAAATTAAGGTATCTCAGATTGCAAAACTTATTACCACAATGTTACATAAAATTTGGAAATAATAAAAGACTGTTATATTTCACAAGTACATTTTATGTTCTGTAAGAATATTCAAAATAAATACTTTAGAAATTATAAATATGATAAGAAGTAAATGCTTTCTTAAGGGAAAACGCCTATATGTTAAATACACTTATAATCTAATCTTGAATATTATAAATATAATTTTTAATCTTATATATTTAATACAAATATTCATGATCGAAAATTAAAACATTTCAGCTCTATTAATAACCTGATTATAATAATCTTGAAATGGAACACAAAAGAAGAAGACATCTGATTTGCAGGGTTTCATCACTTACAAGGTTAATTTGTTGAGTAACATAGTTATAACAGAACAAAATAAGAGAATTCAAGAGAAATAAAAACAACTTAAATGAAATAAGCAGATTAATTAACAATTAAAAAATAATATAAATTATTTAAATTTCTAATTCTAATATAGGAACTTGAATATGCCTACAGAGGAATATTTTAAGAAAAATTACGCTTAAAGGTAAACTTTGGAAAGGAGAATGTTTAAGATATTTAATCTATGTCAAATATGGAGGGAGTAAGAGTTACTAATTTTTATGACAATTTAGGATGAGGTACAGCTTTAAACTCCGTCACCCAAGTTATAAGTTATTATTTAAATGAAAAGACAATAGATTTTATGCTCAATAAGTTTATTTTAAACATTATCACTGAGCTATTCTGTGATTCAATTGAATCTTTCAAGAAAGTAGTTCTAAACTAAAAGTATTAACTTGCCATTCTTGCTAAATTTAATAAAAAATAAATTTATAAATATTTTTAATTGCTAAAGAACTTGAAAATGTTGCAATAGAATACATCAACTTGTAAATATTATTGAATGATGAAAATTTATTAATGCATTTATTGATTTTTTCTTGAAGTCCGAGAAGAATGAAATTATTGTTATTTAAAAGAGTAACTGGATAATGCTAATATAATACATAAAATAAGAATAGAGTGATATCGAAAAATTTTTGATAACTAAACTTAGGCTATACTAATTTAGAAATTTAATAAGTTTTCATCTTAAAAAACATGTACTTAAAAAGTATATCTTATGAATTAAATTACATATCATAATATTAACAATCCCTATTTCTAAGGTAAAATATTGACAATGCCATTATTGCTAAAGTATAATTGACTTGGGAATTTATAAAATAAATTAAATTAATTATAATTAATGGCTGTTAACTTTCTTGAAACTTAGGCAATATGATGCTTGTTCGATTTAGATTTAAAATTAACAGGACTTTACAAATTTCGGTACTATTTTTTCACATTCCTGGAGTGAGATTAATCGACTTTAATTTTAGGTTATTTGATTAGTTGATGATAATGCCAAAATCAAAATGGATTTATCTCGGTCTAGTGATGCGATAAAGGGCCATGCCAATAGTAAATCCAGTTGATTTTGAATTCTATATAGAACAAACACCATATTATATAGGTTTCGTCAAATTAATTACCATTAATTATAATTATTTTGATTAAATTTATTTTATAATTTCCCAAATAAATAATACTTTAGCAATATTGTAAAAGTCGCTATGAAATTATTTGAATATTACAACTCCATTTGAATTAATATATTCTATATAGCTGACATGTATATTTATGTAAAATTTTACCTTATTTTATTTGATTAACGCATTTGTAATCTTCTTCAATTTGACTTAATCCATTGACATCATCTTTTTAAGTAAACTATTTTTCTATTTAGCTATATTTTGTCTTGGTATTCAACGAGATTAATTGGCTAACCACTTACTCTGATCATCAGCACTCCCATTAATAATTTAAGCATTTATATCCTTAACATAAAAGAGATACGTGTTTCATTTTTTTTAATATAAGTAATAGCTACCTTAATTTTATGAGTTCACAAAAATTCATTAAGTATCCTGTCTATTCCTTCTCTTTCTATATATGCTTTAATATTATTTGCATTTGAATAAGGATTCTGATAAAATAGATCGCTTGTATCGCTTCTTCTACGATAAAAATGCGTTAAAAAATAAGATCTTAATTATTGATTGTATTTAATAATTAAGTTTTTACTAATTGTTTTTTCCATTTTCAATAGATAGAGTCATTTTTATTGGGAATATAGGAATTTGGTAATAATAATTCTTAAACAAAATGGAAAATAATAAATTAAACAGATTCACAATCTTTTATTAGTGACAATAAATCTCACCATGAATAATATCATAACGACTTTTCTGATACTTCTGTTCCTAGACAAAAATTATATTTAAATTAATTACATTTCTTGCCAAGGTGGATAAAAAAATAAGGGAAGTTTCCTGCCTCGTGAAGTTTCCATCAAAATTTAAAAATAATATTTATTTTGACAATAAATATTTTTTAAAAAAAACATATAAATCACGACTTTAATTTCTCTATTCCTGTATTAAAAAACTTTTTTATTATACAATTTTCAAAGTTTACAATTATCCCTTGTCTCATTAATTATATATAAAGTAAAATAAATAATATATTTTAATAAAAAACCATTATAATTTTCATAAAAATATTCGAAATATTTTAAAGATTTAAGTGATATTGATAGTTAAAATATGTAAAATTTTTGATGATAAAGTTATTGAAAAATATATAAAAATTACAATTTTTATTTATAGGGCAGGAAACTGCATTTTTGAAGGAGGAAATTTCGCCCCAGGTGAACATATGACACTTCGGGAGCAGGAAACATCTCCACAAAAATAATATAGTTCTGGGGATATTTTATGAAACGAAAAAAAAAGATTTATGAGTG
>ARYC01016960.1:0-17077 GCA_000711775.1 Oxytricha trifallax
AGTAAAGAAAGCTTAATTCTGGAATCTGAAATAAATTAATAGAGGCAAGTATAAGAAATTGCATAGCAGAGCACCCACTCATATCGTTAATATGTTAATGTATAACACTTAACCAGTGCAGCTTTCTGATGTACAGCAAAGTTTATAGAAGAATATATAGTTAAGGTGTAGCAAGTAATTGATAAGAAGGTTCTTGAAAATGAATTAATGATGACTTATAAATAAATCAAGTAGATTTCAACTTTGCATAATAGCAACAGTAGTAAGTTATAAAGATAGTATGCAGCCAGTAATTCGTGGAACACTTAAAAGGGTAGAAGAATTATTAATATTGATGAATCGACTCTTAATTAAACAGATTAAAGACACAGAGGTTGGACTGCTCCTTATGTAAAAAATCGAGTTACAAATTCACAGAGACTTAAGTAAATGAATTTAATTATTGGAGTTGCAAGTACAGGAGAGTTGTACTATACAGTGAATCATGGAAGGACTAACTAGCACTCATTTATGTACTTTCTATGTAAACTAGTTAATGTATTGGATTCAGTTGATACTAGTTGGAGAGAAAATACTTTAATTTTACTTGATAATGCACCTTATCATAGATCACAAAGTATTATGTATAAGTACCTTGATTTGGCTTTGCCAATAATGTTCTTAGGGCCTTATCACTATAGAATTGCACCTGTTGAATTAATATATTCTTGGATTAAGAATAGAGACTTGAATCCCTTAAATACTAGGGCTTAATCAAAGTAAGACTTATTGTAAAATTCACATTTATTATAGAGGTTATTGGGCAGCTTTTATGAAAGAATTAGGAATGAATATAAGCAGAATTAATTAAAATTTAGTTAGACGCTGCTTTTATCATGTACTTACAGCAGCCCTGGATTCTATATCTTTGAAAGACTTATGAATTCAGAATATATATAAAGGGCTTTAAAACAAATTGAAAATACTTCAAGCTATATTCAAGACTCAAATAACTAATTTTAATTGAAATTAATAGCAAATTGATATATAAGAAAAATAAGTTTACTTATAAAATTAATTTCGCTAATAGAAATTTATTCCTTTAATTTTGATTGTTTACTATAGCTAAATTTATGCATGCTATTCTTTGTTACTAAATATATTATTAACCAAGTATTTATCATTTCTTGCTCAAATATAGAGAATTTCAATATACTTTTACTATTCTATAAATATCAAAGAGACTAAATTAAATTAAAATAAATAAGGAATTAATTTGAATATAAATTAAAGAGAAGTTCAAAAATAAAGACATTTAATAGCTATATCTATCAATTTGATAAGTTATTTAATTATTATTAAGACATTAATTATAATTTAATTAGATTTATAATAAATAGAATATAAGAGAAGAGAATTAGAGAAGCCAAAATGTCTTATATAAAAGTTAAATAAAAATTAATTAAATAAATTAAGAATATAAAAACTATTCTTTTATGTTTTTGAAAAAATAAATTATAATTTCATATTTTTACAACTAATTTATTCTATTTCTTCATTTTCATTCAAACTATAAATTTGAATATTCGATTTCCAACCTACACTTATAAATTTAACAATAAAAAATAAAGTTATAATAATAAATTAAAATCAAATAAAAAATATATTTTTCAAAACTTCAAATAAAAAAAATGTTTTTCAACAAATTTATTACCTGTTAGTCCTGAAGGATTTCTTTGAAATACTCAATTGTGTATTCCACAGTCGTTCTTCTAAACTAATTTAAAATAAAGTGGCAGAAAAGAAAGTATTGGTTTAGATAATGGTTAATGAAACCATCCCAAAAAAATAAAAAATAAAATCAATTTTGGATTTTAAACTTCTTCCCCTGAAAACTTTAACCCTAAAAATAGCTTTTATATAGCTATTAAAATTAAATTAAAAATGACTATAATTTGATTTAGAATCAAATGTTCCTGCGCTAATAAATTTAGCAATTTTATTTAAATTTATTTATATCTTTATATTTAATTAGCTTCTAGGATTCATGCATAAATCCTATAATATCCGCCTTGATGTGCTGGGTTTAATATGCTGAGTGCATTACTTGATTAAAAAATTCTTGTAAATTTTGGCCCAATTTACTATTAAAAAATAGAATTTTATCAAGTAATCACTTAGAAATTGACTTAGAGATCTGGCGGATATCAAATTAAATAAGCATAAATGAATAGGTTTCATTAATAATAAATCTATTTAAATATAGTAATAAATGCTTGTTTAACTTTGAAATAAAAAATGTTAACTTTGTTAACTATAAAAAAATTAAAGCCATTTATTTAATCTTTACTTAAGCAATTTTAATTAAAATATAAATGCTAAGCAATAAAGAATAATAATGACTTAATTTAACTTAAACTTTTAATAAATTTAAGGATTATTTAAAACCCCCTAATTAAATATATATATAAATACATTAATAGCTATAATTAAGCTCTATTTAAATATAAATTTTAAATTAATTTCTCTGTAAAATTTGTAAGCTTAATTTTTATCCTAGACTAAATTATAAATTCAAATTCAAGAGAAAAATATATAAAAAGATAAATTAATTAATAATAATAATTTCATTTGTATTATCATTGCAAAAATGCAACTTTATAAAATAATTTGAATTTAAATCTGAATAATAAATAATGAATTTATGTTGATAAATAAGTTAATGATTAATTTAATTTATAATTATAAGCAATGAATAATTTTCCAAAGTTAAAAGTATATAAAATATAAAAGTATGATAAGAACTATTTTCATAATAAAAATTAATTAATTATTTATTTATTTATTATTGTTGTTATTTTTACTTGGAATAAATCCACAATTTTAATGGATGAATAAATCTAATATTCAAATTACTTGTGGTGAAAAAAGTGTATAAATTCGAGAAAAAATAAAATAATTTCGGGGGCTAAAAATAATATAAATGTGAAACGTGAAACTGTGAACTTGCTATATGCAAAATAAAAATTACTACTTTGAAGAGGAGCCCCCGGGAGAGAACTAAATAAATAAAAGAGTCTGGGACTCTAGGATTAAAGCTAAAGTGATAAAATGAGAAAAATGGTTTCTCAAAGAGTTAAAAATGAGAATTGGGAAATTGAAAATGTTTTTTTTCAATTAAAAAGTTAAAGTATTAGTCTGGGACTAAAGTATAAAGTTGGGAAAAATAAAATGGTTCCCTTAGAATAAATAAAAATCCAGGAAATGATTATAAATAAATATGAATTTAATATTCAAATAAAAACTATGATCCTGGTTATAGAATAAAATGATTTTTTTATTGAAAATCAAACTCAAAACAAAAGTTTTTTAATAACCGGAGCTTATTTATAAGCATTATACTTACCATTTTTATTTTATTTATTTTTACTTTTTTATTTTAATTCAATTTAATTTAATTTAATTTCTTAATAATTTTCCAAAAAAATTCTCTCTTTTTATCTTTTAAAAATCCCTATCTTATAAAATATATAACCCTAATCTTATTATTTGTATATAAATCCTCTATATCTCCTAAAATCTAAGATTTTAAATAATATGATCAATGATTCTCCAATTTATTATACTTACTTTATTTATTATTAATTAAGCACCCTAATTAAAATGTTTTATTTGTAATTATCCTATTTATAAAACCTAAATAAATATGCGAAATAATCTAAAATTTACAGAGTAGAATATTAAGCTAAAGTGCCTTAAGCACCTAGTTAATTTATATAGAGTGAATTAAGGCACCCTATATAGAGTGCCAGTGATTTATTAGTAATTTAAGATAAATGTGCAAGTGAAATGTTTGTTACAATACCTAAGCTTAATTGGCTATTTGAGTGTAACAAACATCAGTGTAAATAAATAGCGCTTAAATAAGTGCGAAAAATATGAAAAAAGTGCGTTTACAAAAATGGAGAACATGAATCGATAGAACTCGAGCTGTTGTTCAAAGTGCACACAAAGCGCAGTGAAGTTAGTGGAGTGGGTGCGAGGTGCGTTGGTAATAAAGAAAGTGCGATAGGCATTGTAAATTGTTCACCTTTTTGATTTCCATTATTAGTTTAATTATTAAAGTAGTAATTATTAATTAATAAAAATCAAACTTAATTCAAATGTGGAGGTAAAACCGTACCCTCTCACAAATAGTGTGAACGGTGAAACTTTGCACCTAATCGGTCAACAGGGTACAAACCCCATATATTCTTGATCAGCATGTCAAACTCTATAAGACTGGTAAGTATGGCCTCAAAATAAAATCATGAAATTTTTCCCATTTTCACCGTACTTGCATTCTCGAGATCGGCTTCCTCAAATTAAGTTAAATTCTGTCCTTTTAAATTTCCTTATTTATCGATATACTTAAAACTTTTTATCAACTTACAAATTCTTGTGTACATACGTTTGGCGTATTATATAAACCCCAAAACGTATGTACACATAGAATTTGTAAGTTAATAAAAAGTTTTAAGTATATCGATAAATAAGGAAATTTAAAAGGACAGAATTTAACTTAATTTGAGGGAGCCGATATCGAGAATGCAAAAAGAAGGGTTGGCACTATCACGGCTCTTACAAAGTTTGAATATGATTAGATTAATATGATTAGATTAGTGTGATTTTCAATTTTAAGTTCAGAGCAGTTTGAAATCAAGTAGGTTGTCGGGGCCGCTCTGAGATTTTCAAAATTGGTATACTATTATACCGGCCTGACCCCAATAATCCAGTGCTTTGGCTTAAGCCAAAAAGCATTTTTGAGGGTCAAAACTGAAGACCCAAATTTTCGATTTCGGGTGCCATTAACTTCTAGATATTCTCGTCTTCACATTTCTACTGGCCATTATTCAGTTATGGACGGGGAAAGGTTTGAATTTCGAAAGTTGCCGCGGATTTCGACATTTTTCAAAAAGCCAATTTTGGGTTTTGCCCATCTTGAAAATTCCTAAAATATATCACAGCTCTTCAACCACCCACCTCCAGGCAACTCTAAGCTACTCGTTTAATGAGTTATAGTGAATAATCATTATTTGTCTTGGTTTGGCAGTGAGCCAGCCATAAATCCGGAGGATATAAGCAAAAGAGTGTTTTTTCATATAGTTAAGGATCAATAATCCAGTCGAAATTTTAATAATCCAGTGGTTTAATAGTAAAATACAGTCGAATTAATCATTAAAATTAAGCATAAATCAGATGAATCCAGCCACTGGATTTTAGAAAACCTCTGAAATCAGCCTTCAATAACTTTTGAATGCGAGTGCTGGTAAGCTTAAATCTTCGATATTATCTTCTATTTAGAAGGTATAAATGATTTGCAAGTGCCGCAGGAGGCACCCGATTAGTCAAACTCAGATTGGATTTTTGAAAATCATCAAGCCAATGGAAATTTTGAAGAAAATTTCAAAGCCAAGGGCATTAAGTGTGAGTATTAAAATGCACAAGACAGCGCTAAAATCAACCGCGCTAAAGAATTTCTGCAATAAAATAACTATAACTTGAAAATGCTGCTGTAGCAGGCGGATTTTGCAGGTTATAATAAAACTTTTGATTTTAAGTAGTATGTGAGAAAGTATATAAATAACAAAAAGCCAAAGAAGATCAAGCACAGCCATAAGAGTAAATCCGTGGTATCATAGACTCTAGATGTAACTGCTGCTATCGAAGAGCTGAAGGAGAGTGAATAAGCTACGAATCTCAGCTTTGCAAGTGATTAAAATCAAAATAAAGAACCCTTACCTCAACTCTTTATTAACTATGGCTCGATCATTGGCCATGAGATTCTCATAAAGCACTTCGAAAGTTTCAAGAATTCTAAATATTATTAAAGAACTTGCATTTTGCAAGAAATAGTTACTCGAAACACCCAGTCACTTTTCTCCTTCCTAAGCAATTTTGAGAACGTTAGTGACCAGAAACTAAGCAAGAACTTGTTCTCATTGCTCGTGGATTTAATTTAGAGCAATAATAATTTAGATGAAGACTCAAAGCCACGTATCCTTTTAGCTGCTCTTGGTTATTACATGGGAGAAAGAGTATAAATCGAAGATGAATTAATTCAAGATCAATCTTATTATTAATACGCTCACCTAATACGAGACAAGCTCTAGGTTTAGCAAACTTTGTATTCTTTAATTCAGTTGCAGCATTCACTAAACAGCTTGCACCAGTGCAGAAATTGGATTCTACTCTCCCCTATATTATACAATTAATGGGTTAAACTTGGTAATTATTCGCAGTCGACTCTCAAGTTTAAAAGCTAATACCTACTTCATTCTTTATCTTGAATGTGCCTTTCATGACTCTACTCAAGCAAGACTGTGGCTTGCACTTAATAAGAGACATACCTGTAGAATACACAGAGTACTTCGTAAGAATTTGTGCTCTCTCTTGCTCTCCTACAGTTGAAGCACTCAAAGATTATATATCAATTACTAGGGCTACTTTCTTACAGAAGTAAGAGGTTATTGATTCAAACACTATGGTTTACTTTATGAAAGGCATTGCATAAAGGCTGCAGAGCAGAGACGAGCAGTGGGTAGGCAAAGTAGAGCAGTTCAAGAAGCTTCAGCAGCAAATCATAGAAGCTTAAATTGAAAAGAATGTGAGTGTGAGCAACAGCATTATTGAAAACTGCCTTAATGGCGACTGCTCTGAAATTCAAAGAATTTTACACTTACCCAAAAATATGGAAGCTTTCTCTGATAAAACAATTGTAGACTTACTTCAACTCTTTGAGAACGCTAATATCTCGCACATGTTAGCTCGTGCTTTCAATTCATAGCCAAGGAATGAAAGGTTAAGTGTAAGTAATGACTTAGAAAAGCTGCAGCAAAATCTTGGCTTTAAGTTATATAGTTCTCAAATTTTGTGCATTAACTATATTTGAGAAAACTTGCACGCAAACCATTTAATACATTTTGGTATTGGTAATGGCAAGACCTTGATCTGCGTTGCGATAGCCATTCTTATAGCTCTTAAAACGAAGCTATCCGTAATCATAGTTGGCAAGAATGAGCACTTAGTGCAGAGAGATTACCAAAAATTTCAAAAAGTTATCAGTGCAATGGAACTTGATTCAAACCATAATTTCTTTGCAAAAAATACAGGCATTTATTTTTCACTCAACCACAACTCAAGAAACAAATGAAGGCTGCTAAATTCATGAGTGTGTGGCACGATAGCATCGTGCTTGTTGATGAATACGACTGGATTCTCTTCGATGGCTCCGCTGACAACATTATAAACCAGCTAAATTTTTACAAGCAAGCAAGAAGTATTATTGGATTTTCAGGAAGCCATCTTTCTCAAGGTGAAGAAAATTGTCTTAGTTCAGCTTTGCATAGCACACCTGTAGTATTCCCTACCCTTGATAAACTGTAAGGAGACAAGAAAACTTAGTTACCAGACTTGCTGGTAAGTTCAAATCAAGGAGATTACTTACAAAGAATCAAGGAAATCATAAAGGATTAAGTAGCTGTTTCACCAGTTTTAATAGTGGCTTCAACAAATTACAGTGCTATTGAAATAGGTTTAAAGAAATCCGATTTCGATTTCATTAGTTTCAACCACTCCTAAGCGACTGCAATTGAATCTGTGCTTGAAGGCAGGTATTTAATGAGAAATGCAAGCAAAAACTACGGGGTTTACTTGCTCAACGAGCCACAGGGGAGAGGAACAGATATCCAAACTAATGATGAAATCGATTAAAATGGTGGTTCATATTAATCATCGCTGATGTTTTCTCACAAAGATCTGAAGAATAAATCATTGGCAGAATTGGGAGACTTAACACTAAAGGCAGGTGGCAGCGAGTATTATATAAGCAAGCTTCAAGATAGTGCAGAGCAGCTGCTAATAGTTGAAAAGAAAGAGATAGAGCTTATACTTGCTCGCAAGCACAATTAAGTATAATCAATTTTATAAAATCGATTAGAAGCAATGGAAAATTTTATTGAATAAAACCAGCAGCCTTAAGAATAAATTTCTGCAGAGCTTTCAAACGAATAGGAGCAAGATAATATTGTAAGAGAAATCGTTCAACATATTGGATCTCTCACTGAGAAAGCTTACAGTGAAGCAAGCAACCCAGCAGCAGTAGTGAAGCAAGATAATCTTGAAGAAGAAAAGGAGCCTTAATAAATTGAAGAATAAGGTGAATAAAGTAAGTTGGGTTTTTATTAACCTTCTCTCATAGAGCTTATTGAATAGAAGATGAGTTAAAACCCTGTGCATCAAGATAAACCATTCGAGCAGGTACAGCAATTGGTGCACAGGAGTTTAAAGCGGTAGCACCATGAAATTACTAAGGCTCAAAGCAAAGAGAGATCCAAAAGCAAAAGCAGTTCTGCAAGTTCAAAGAGAAGATTATTGAAAGGTTAACAAAAGCTTGAATTAATCAAAGAATAAAACAAGACTTGAGAGTTGGTTACTCGTCGCAGTGCTAGAGATAAACATTCACTTGCACTTATACAGAGCTGCCAGAGAACGAAGAGACAATGAAAAGATGGCTGAAGGCAGCCTCGAGTGAGAGAAGGCACTTTAAAAGCGACATAAACCATAGAAATTCAGAGAGAAAACCAAGATTAAGAATATGAGATTTATCTTAATTTTTTAAAGAAATTCACCATATTCATGTTTTTTCTATTAATAGCATATAGAGAATCGTGGAGGAATAGAAGCAGCAGCACTCATTGACTCATGTTTGGAGATTGATTTTGCATATTCTACAGGTTACCATCTTGCATAAACTGCTCTTTCATCTTGCGTAAGTCAAGCAACTCACTTTCCATATTATCATGTTATTGCTTCAACTTTTTAGTTTAATACAAGAATTCTCGCTTATCTTATTTCAAAGCATCTTCATAATCCTTTACCTCCTCTAACTATTCACGGGTTCTCTTTCTTTTAGATGAATCCTTAACGAGATTCACAGCCTTACCTCGCTCAGCTACACAAGAAATTAAGAGAGAGTAAACTTACTGCTAAAGTTAAGGCATCTGCTGAGAGCGTCCACGAACTCGGGTCTCATTTCTATAAAGAGATATCTACTTTACTCGAGCTTTTCTCTTCGTTAGAGCATTGCATCATGAATCATCTGGGAGACACCGTCGGTGTCTAAGGTGAAGAGCAAATCGCAGATCCATTATCTGTCAAGGTGGACCCAATCTCGTTCTTCAGGCAAGTATTGCAGCAGTCTGAAGACCCTCTTGCATAATCGAGAAAGTCTTGAACTGTAAGTCCATCGATTTGAGGCACTGCTGACACTTTAACTGCGTCTCATCTTACGTACTATATTAACAGTTACAGGATTAAGCTAGGGGTTACGTCTTTCTCTGCTCTTATGATTTACTTAAGGAAATAAATGTTGGTGGAGTCCGCTTTGGTAAGAAAGCGTGGCAGTCTTGGGCAAGAAAGTTGTATAGCTCTTTCTTACTTTTGCACTTCTGGACGAGTTCTGAAACATTGATACCAGTAAGTTGCTATTGGTTCATTAAACTTTAAAATTAAGGTGCCTTAAACCATTTTATATAGGCCAATTTCGATTCAGGAAGACACTACCGTTACTAAAATCAGAGAGGGCTTTTCATAATAATGAAATCGTACCAGCACGATCCAATTTCCGCTAGCGGAATTCCTACCAGCACCAACACAATTCATTATTAAGAATTGGAATTTTTCATGAATCAATCCAATTAAGGAATCAAAGTAAAGTCAGCCATTAATAATTATTAAAGTACCTAAGAATAAAGAAATTATTTGTCTGGGTAAAGAATAGAAATTTTAATTACATATAGTATTCGCTAGCTATCATTTATCACATACTTTTTTATACTCAAAAGCATAACAATAAGCTATTAACTGTGAATAAAATTTAGAGAGATTCTTAGTATAATTCTAAGAAATTTTAGACATTAATACATTTTTACTAAGTAAAATTTTAGAACAAAAGTTTATCATATAAATTACTAAGAATAATAGAATAAATTTAATTTATTTAAAGGTTATTATTTGTAAATCCAGCAATTCTTTATTCATTAATTTAGAAGTCAATATGCTGCCCACTTAATCAATACTTATTATTAATTGAAAATTAAGAATTGCTCAATTATCACACACTTATTCCATAGTATAATTCTCTATTTCACATAAATATTACAACAATTTTGGATTTATAATGATCTTTACAACTGCATTGCTAAACTATTAAATCACTTCGATTCATTAAAAAAATAGTAATTACTTTAAAGTTAAACAATTTTAATTCTCAGAATTTGAGAGTAAGTATACGATACTAATAATAGAATCAAGAATATAGCTCTAAAATAGTGATTTATTAATAAGCCAAGCTTAAAAGTAATTTTATATTTTTCATCTATATAATTTTAATTCATTGAAAATATCATACAATTTAGATTTAATATAAAAACTAATATTTCATTTTATATTTATATAAATTTAAGGAAGTATATTTGTATACCTTTATAAAAGGTTGAGATTTTCTGCAAATGTAAAATCACAAATAAATAATAATTAGTAAATTATAGATAAATAAATTTTCTTATATACTAAGATTAAATATAAATAAATAAGTATAAAATAGTTACTGTAAAATAATTATTCTAAATAAATTAATTTTAATTGCTGAAATAAAGATTGCTATAAAATTGATTTTATATAAATCAATAAAACAAATAGTGATATGTTTGATTATTTAAACTTTATAACAGAGTTTGAAAATCATATTTTTCAACTTTACTAATGAATAATATTGATTATTTATCATATAAAACACTGTAAATTATAAGCCTTATTTTAATTAAAAAACAATCTTATAAAAATAATGAAGAATAAAGTTCTGAATATTCAAACTTACAAACTTTTACTCAAAATTTAATGTTAACTTTTATAAATCCTAGCAATAGAAATCCATTATTTACTAACTTTAATTTATCTATAGATATAAATATAATTTAAATAGACTATTTTTAAACATAATAATTAATTAATTGTCAAAAAATAACTAAATATACTTAGAATTAAAGATATATTTATAAAATTTTTTGATTTTATTTTACTATATAAAAATTAATACTTGAATTATTTTTAGTATAATTATATATAAATTGTAAATAATTAATTAAAATATAGATAATTATTTGTTTATTTTCTTATAAGTTGAAATATTTTGAGAATAGATAAATTTGTTAGCTAAGGGGTTTTGGGAATTTAATTAAAATTTTCAATTTAAAATAGTTTGAATATTCAAATTTAGTGAAGTTAGAATGAAAAATAAGAATAGTAACTTATACTAACTATGAATGTAAGAAATTTTAAAGTTCAAGTATTTTTATAATCAACTTTAATAATTTTATATCTTATTTTTTATAAACAATTTTTACTTATTATAACTTTTACAATTTATAGACTTACTTTTAACAATAATTATAAGATATAGATATTATAAAATTTATAAATAAACTAAAGTCATTCATATTTCTTAAGTATCAGGATTATAAAATATTTGAAATATATAAGTTAATAATGAAATATAGTAATTTGAGTTATAATTTAAGTAAAATTATATATAAAACAAGTTTTATAACTTAACCAGCACTATTTTTATACTATATAAATTTAAATTATCTTAATTTTAAACTGTAGAATAAAATATGCAATAAAAATGAGAATTTATAAAATAAGTATAAGATAGAAATTTAAATAAATTGAATTTATTTTATGTATAAAATAGAATTTTATGTATAAGTTTTATGTATAAATTAAAATATAAATAAAAATAAGCAATTTATTCCAAACTTATTATAAAATATGCAAAAATTTGTTGATTTTATTGTTTAAAAAATTAAATTTAGGTTGCTCAAAATTTTGGCTTCAAAAAATCCATTATTTTAAGTTTTGAAAGTTTGCTCTAAAAATTGGTATATTTAGCCAACCCTATTTAAGCCAGAGCAATAATTAAATAGTTATAATAAATAATTCAAAAAATTTAAACATAAATGATGAGTAATTGCCCCAACTCAGAGAGTTGCAACGAGAATTAACCGTGCAGTGTATGCAGAGCTAAAATTAACAACAGATACTTCTCTTCTTCAGAGAATTAAATTTAGTAAAGCTAGCAATAAGCTAGCGAAAGAGTCGCTATTGGATAGCAATTGGTTGATTAAAATCAACAAAATCCCAACTAAAACCCCTTGGCTAATTAATTAGTCTAAAACCCGCCTCAGCAAAATTAAATGCAAGGATAAAATCCTCCTATTATTTAAGCTCCTCCCAACAACCAAAATTAAAATCAACCACCTCCCCAAAATCAACCTATGATTCAGCAAAATCCTCCCAGAAACCACTAACAGATAAACTAAATTTAACAGTTTATCAATTTTAAACTTGATATATTCCCGCAGAACAGGTTCTCAATAAGCTAGAACCCTTCAATGATAACACACCTCTACTCCTTAAACTACGATAAGTTATTTTAGAACGTAGTCAAGTTCTCACAATATTTAATAAAGACAGAGTATTATGAAAAAAATACTATAAGTTAATCAAATTCCACCGACCTTAATGATATTCAAAATATTCAAAAAATGAGCCTTAAAAGACCAAATAAATTCAATCAATTCTTCCATGCATTGAATACAATTATGAGCAGCACGTACTTTATTTGTAACGAATAAGCAATTCAGCACTCTATCGTGAACTTAAGAAAGCCAGATATTTTAGCACTTGCCCTCTCCAGAAACAAAATGTTCGACGTTGATAACTTTGCTGGTGTTATCCATGACAGTAATTTCCAAAATTTCAAACTTCAAAAATTCGAGTGTAAAACTAAATATGAATTGCTTGATTAAAGCAAACTAGAAGGTAAGTTGTTGTAGTTTTTGTCAAATCTTAACGTTTCACCTATTTTAATATGGACTGTTGACAATGAAAATCAAGAATTCATTGTAATCAAATAAAATCAAGGAGATTGGTTTTACCTTAACAGAGATAGCTTAACATACAAAATCACCAAAGATCCAAAATCATATGTTTCAGACCTTGCCGACTCAATCGAAGAACTCAACTAGCATGACTTTATTAAGGATTTCTTTGGAGCAGTCAACATTTTTTATTAAGTCCAAGTTTGCAATTCTAATGATAGAAAAATTGACAAGACCTTACACAACATGTTCCACCTAATTTATGATCAAAGGAATTACCCTTAAGCAACTTAATTTTGGACTAGTTTTAAATCATTAGCTGAGCAGTAATTAAAATTACCAGAGATTCAAAATAATAAATTCGCATTGCCACCTCTCAAAGTCAATCCAACAAATTCATTTTCGTTTCAGAACACTCAAAATCAAGGAAAAGCACAGAAAAAAAGGCAGGCTAAAAATTCCAAAAAATTGGAATCAGATTCTCAAGATACCTATGATGAAGCAACATCCAGTTCAAACTCCAGTACTCCTATCAAAATGAAGACTAGAAAGCAAGCAGCTGAGGAAGACGAATTGCTTAAGAAGAGACCTAGAAAAGGTTGAGCAGGGGAATTAATTCAATTAATTCCAATATTAAACTGGCTTGGTAAGTGCCAGATATTTTTTTATTATTAATTAATCTTAATTTCTCTAAAAATTAAAAACAAAATTCTTTATTCTTATTTATTTTATTCTTTATTTCTTATTTATTCTCTCTAAATAAATTAAATCTAAAGTAATGTTGAAAAATGTTTAAAACTCAGAATAAAAAATGAAATTAATAACCATATTTATTTTATAAATAAGTACCTTTAATTTATAAAAATATTTTAAACTTAATTAAAGCATTTAAAATAAATAACTATAATTCTTCCGAAATATTTTTCTTATATACACTTATAAAAATCCATATCTTATAAAATATGCAAACAATTGTCAATAATAGTATTAAAAATAGTAAATATCTCAAAATAATGCAGATTTAGGGCTTCGTATGCAAAAATTGCAACTATTATTGTACTTACCTTAATTAATTTAATTTTTGATTAATTAATAAAATGTCTGCTTGCAAAAAAAGATCAAAGATCTATATAAAGGAAAAGTTTGAATTACCTTAAATTATTTATATACAGTGTAATATTAGGGCACCTTATTCACCTACGTGATTTTAATATAGTGAATTTAGGCACCTTATAAAGTGTGAGAGTGATATAAGATTAATTACAGATAAATGTGCAAGTGAAATGTTTGTTACAATACCTTAGTTTAATAGGCTATTGAGTGTAAAAAACATCAGTGTAAATAAATAGCGCTTAAATAAGTGCGAAAAATATGAAAAAAGTGCGTTTACAAAAAATGAAGAACATGAATCGATAGAACTCGAGCTGCTGTTCAAAGTGCACACAAAACGCAGTGAAGTTAGTGGAGTGGGTGCGAGGTGCGTTGGTAATAAAGAAAGTGCGATAGACATTGTAAATTGTTCACCTTTTGATTTCCATTATTAGTTTAATTATTAAAGTAGTAATTATTAATTAATTAAATTCAAACTTAATTCAAATGTGGAGGTAAAACCGCACCCCCTCACAAATAGTGTGAACGGTAAAACTTTGCACCTAATCGGTCAACAGGGTACAAACCCCATATATTCTTGATCAGCATGTCAAACTCTATAAGACTGGTAAGTATGGCCTCAAATAAAATCATGAATTTTTTCCAATCTTCACCGTACTTGCATTCTCAAGATCGGCTACCTCAAACTAAGTTAAATTCTGTCCTTTTAAATTTCCTTATTTATCGATATAATTAAAACTTTTTATCAACTTACAAATTCTATGTGTACATACGTATTGGGGTTTATATATATTGTACTAAGTTAATTAAACATAAAAGCTACAAATCTCTTATAATAATAAAAATATAGAATTATTTAATATTTAAATTTAAATTAAGCAACTTCCTTATCTCTATTGATTTCACTCTTTTATTTACTAGTAGTAATTGATAAATATTTCAATTTAAAGCTTGAATCTTAAATTCTTGTTTCTTTATTTGGCAGCATTTTCAGTTTATTCATAATATTTAAATAAAATTTTATTACATATTACGTTTTATATAAACTGCATTTCATTCTTAAATATAGTATAGCATTTAAATTTAATTTATTTTTTAATTAATATAATTAAGGTATTTTACCGCAATACAGCTTAAATGCGGTAGAATACCTAAAAATACAATAAAATTAATATAAATAAAAGAAATGGATAAAAGTTGATTTAGTTCATTTATTTACCAAAAATATGCTATTTTAGCAAATTCTCCCACTATCAAAAGAATTTTAATAGTGATGGGTGGTATTACGGATAACAAGGTAGTGGAATAATGAAGAAGTTTTACAGTGCCTGCAATTTTCGTTTGCTTCTCTACCTATGGAGTTCCCATCCACTCTGGTATTTCAGAGCTCCCATTTGACTTCTTAGTATCTAGGGGAGCAAGATCAGATACCAATAAATTCGAATTTCATAAATGCTGTGGCAGCAGTGAATTCAGGGCTTCTACCACTATTATCTTTCATGAAATTGCTGCAAAGTGAATTATTGCTGAGTATTCTCACCAGTCTATTGTCGCCAAGGGTCTTATTCAGGAGATATTTGATTCAATATGCAAACTGTGAGATCAATCGTTTACACTGTATATGTTAGATAAAATCCCATGATATGCCTAGGTCTTAATGATGGAGCAATTTTCAGCTCCCTTAAGTTTAATAAAAGTGTCTCTCTTAAGTTGACTAATCAACTGGCATGTACATGATTCTCCACAATTACTGGTACATGTGTCATCTTCATATTTAACAAAATCTCAATTTTGCTATTTGCAGGTTGGATTGGAGCTTAGTACTGAGTTGGCTCAGACTGCGGTATTTACGCTTTAGAAATAACAGCTAAGAAAAATCGTGAGACAATCCCCTTTAGACGTTGTATTGGCAGGTGTTCTCGCGTTTTATTTGTGTTTTATTTAAGAACATTCAAAATCATAACAGATTATTGAGAAATCAAGATTAAAGTATGTGGTTTATCAGTTATTATTACCTGAAATGATTAAGAGTTTTTTTTTAAATATTGTTGAAGAACTAATTGATAATTTAAAAACTAATTTTTTGCAGAGCTGGCTTCTCATTAACTTTTTTTCAACATATTTTTCAAATTCTTTAATTTATCCCAAATAAATTTCTAGAATAAATTTTCTGTATAAAACTAGTGAATCTGAAACATCAATATATTCATTTTTTTTGTTAATTCAAAATTATTATATCTTTAAAATAGGAATTCTATAAAGTCTATATAAATTAAAGCATAATTCATGATAGAATTATAACTGATTAGAATTTATGATTCTTGAATTTATCAATATTGTAGGAATACATTTGAAATTGGTAAAATCATTCTAATTAAATTAATTATCATTCAAAATCTTGGCAGTTAAAGTTGGCCAATTTTAACGATCTTGGCTCTTTCGATAGAGAATTCGAAATCAACTGGACTTTATTGTTAGCGGTACTATATTATTTTATCTCTGGAGCGAGATAACTTCACTTTAATGTGAGGTTTTATTTTATTGAATTTAGAAGCGTTTAATTAAAGTGAAGTTATCTCGCTCCAGAGATAAAATAATATAGTACCGCTAACAATAAAGTCCAGTTGATTTCGAATTCTCTATCGAAAGAGCCCAAGATCGTTAAAATTGGCCAACTTTAACTGCCAAGATTTTGAATGATAATTAATTTAATTAGAATGATTTTACCAATTTCAAATGTATTCCTGCAATAAGAAAAAAAATATTTTATGAATTAGTATAATAATATATTAATTAATAGTTCATTAAAAACATTTATTTTAGATTTTTAAAAATGTTTAACAGCATAACTAATATAAGAATTATATTATTATAAGGAACTGGCATTAAGGTCACATTATCTATCTAGACCATTATTTTCAAGTTTCTCAATACATATTAAATAAAAATTGGATTTTTAAAAATAATCTATAAAATACTCAAAAAAACTAATATCTTTTTATTTC
>ARYC01016961.1:0-12269 GCA_000711775.1 Oxytricha trifallax
ATTGCTCGTGGATTTAATTTAGAGCAATAATAATTTAGATGAAGACTCAAAAGCCACGTATCTTTTTAGCTGCTCTTGGTTATTATATGGGTGAAAGAGTATAAATCGAAGATGAATTATTTCAAGAATCAATCTTATTATTAATACGCTCACTTAATACGTGACAAGCTCTAAGTTTAGCGAACTTTGTATACTTTAATTCAGTTGTAGCATTCACTAAACAGCTTGCACCAGTGCAGAAATTGGATTCTACTCTCCCCTATATTAAACAATTAATGGGTTAAACATGGTAATTATTCGCAGTCGACTCTCAAGTTTAAAAGCTAATACCTACTTCATTCTTTATCTTGAATGTGCCTTTCATGACTCTACTAAAGCAAGACTGTGGCTTGCACTTAATCAGAGAAATACCTGTAGAATACACAGAGTACATCGAAGAATTATTGCTCTCTCTTGCTCTCCTACAGTTGAAGCACTCAAAGATTATATATCAATTACTAGGGCTACTTTCTTACAAAAGTAAGAGGTTATTGATTCAAACACTATGGTTTACTTTATGAAAGGCTTTGCATAAAGGCTGCAGAGCAGAGACGAGCAGTGGGTAGGCAAAGTAGAGCAGTTCAAGAAGCTTCAGCAGCAAATCATAAGAAGCTTAAATTGAAAAGAATGTGAGTGTGAGCAATAGCATTATTGAAAATTGCCTTAATGGCGACTGCTCTGAAATTCAAAGAATTTTACACTTACCCAAAAATATGGAAGCTTTCTCTGATAAAACAATTGTAGACTTACTTCAACTCTTTGAGAACGCTAATATCTCGCACATGTTAGCTCGTGCTTTCAATTCATAGCCAAGGAATGAAATGTTAAGTGTAAGTAATGACTTAGAAAAGCTGCAGCAAAATCTTGGCTTTAAGTTATATAGTTCTCAAATTTTGTGCATTAACTATATTTGAGAAAACTTGCACGCAAACCATTTAATACATTTTGGTATTGGTAATGGCAAGACCTTGATCTGCGTTGCGTTAGCCATTCTTATAGCTCTTAAAACGAAGCTATCCGTAATCATAGTTGGCAAGAATGAGCACTTAGTGCAGAGATTATCAAAAATTTCAAAAAGTTATTAGTGCAATGAAACTTGATTCAAACCATAATTTCTTTGCAAAAAGTACAGGCATTTATTTTTCACTCAACCACAACTCAAGAAACAAATGAAGGCTGCTAATTCATGAGTGTGTGGCACGATAGCATCGTGCTTATTGATGAATACGACTGGATTCTCTTCGATGGCTCCGCTGACAACATTATAAACCAACTAAATTTTTACAAGCAAGCAAGAAGTATTATTGGATTTTCAGGAAGCCATCTTTCTCAAGGTGAAGAAAATTGTCTTAGTTTAGCTTTGCATAGCACACCTGTAGTATTCCCTACCCTTGATAAACTGTAAGGAGACAAGAAAACTTAGTTACCAGACTTGCTCATAAGTTCAAACCAAGGAGATTACTTACAAAGAATCAAGGAAATCATAAAGAATTAAGTAGCTGTTTCACCAGTTTTAATAGTGGCTTCAACAAATTACAGTGCTATTGAAATAGGTTTAAAGAAATCCAATTTCGATTTCATTAGTTTCAACCACTCCTAAGCGACTGCAATTGAATATGTGCTTGAAGGCAGGTATTTAATGAGAAATGCAAGCAAAAACTACGGGGTTTACTTGCTCAGCGAGCCACAGGGGAGAGGAACAGATATCCAAACTAATGATGAAATCGATTAAAATGGTGGTTTATATTTAATCATTGCTGATGTTTTCTCACAAAGATCTGAAGAATAAATCATTGGCAGAATTGGGAGACTTAACACTAAAGGCAGGTGGCAGCGATATTATATAAGCAAGCTTCTAAAGATAGTGCAGAGCAGCTGCTTATAGTTGAAAAGAAAGAAATAGAGCTTATACTTGCTAGCAAGCACAATTAAGTATAATCAATTTTATAAAATCGATTAGAAGCAATGGAAAATTTTCTTGAATAAAACCAGGTGCCTTAAGAATAAATTTCTGCAGAGCTTTCAAACGAATAGGAGCAAGATAATATTGTACGAGAAATCGTTCAACATATTGTATCTCTCACTGAGAAAGCTTATAGTGAAGCAAGCAACCCAGCAGCAGTAGTGAAGCAAGATAATCTTGAAGAAGAAAAGGAGCCTTAATAAATTGAAGAATAAGGTGAATAAAGTAAGTTGGGTTTTTATTAACCTTCTCTCATAGAGCTTATTGAATAGAAGATGAGTTAAAACCCTGTGCATCAAGATAACCATTCGAGCAGGTACAGCAATTGGTGCACAGGAGTTTAAAGCGGTAGCACCATGAAATTACTAAGGCTCAAAGCAGAGAGAGATCCAAAAGCAAAAGCAGTTCTGCAAGTTCAAAGAGAAGATTATTGAAAGGTTAACAAAAGCTTGACTTAATCAAAGAATAAAATAAGACTTGAGAGTTGGTTACTCGTCGCAGTGCTAGAGATAAAACATTCACTTGCACTTATACAGAGCTGCCAGAGAGTGAAGAGAAAATGGAAAGATGGTTGAAGGCAGCCTCGAGTGAGAGAAGGCACTTTAAAAGCGACATAAACCATAGAAATTCAGAGAGAAAACCAAAATTAAGAATATGAGATTTATCTTAATTTTTTAAAGAAATTCACCATATTCATGTTTTTGCTATTAATAGCATATAGAGAATCGTGGAGGAATAGAAGCAGCACACTCATTGACTCATGTTTGGAGATTGATTTTGCATATTCTACAGGTTACCATCTTGCATAAACTACTCTTTCATCTTGCGTAAGTCAAGCAACTCACTTTCCATATTATCATGTTATTGCTTCAACTTTTTAGTTTAATGCAAGAATTCCCGCTTATCTTATTTCAAAGCATCTTCATAATCCTTTACCTCCTCTAACTATTCACGGGTTCTCTTTCTTTTAGATGAATCCTTAACGAGATTCACAGCCTTACCTCGCTCAGCTACACAAGAAATTAAGAGAGAGTAAACTTACTGCTAAAGTTAAGGCATCTGCTGAGAGCGTCCACGAACTCGGGTCTCATTTCTATAAAGAGATATCTACTTTACTCGAGCTTTTCTCTTCGTTAGAGCATTGCATCATGAATCATCTGGGAGACACCGTCGGTGTCTAAGGTGAAGAGCAAATCGCAGATCCATTATCTGTCAAGGTGGACCCAATCTCGTTCTTCAGGCAAGTATTGCAGCAGTCTTGAAGACCCTCTTGCATAATCGAGAAAGTCTTGAACTGTAAGTCCATCGATTTGAGGCACTGCTGACACCTTAACTGCGTCTCTTCTTACGTACTATATTAACAGTTACAGGGTTAAGCTAGGGCTTACGTCTTTCTCTGCTCTTATGATTTACTTAAGGAAATAAATGTTGGTGGAGTCCGCTTTTGGTAAGAAAGCGTGGCAGTCTTGGGCAAGAAAGTTGTATAGCTCTTTCTTACTTTTGCACTTCTGGGCGAGTTCTGAAACATTGATACCAGCAAGTTACTATTGGTTCATTAAACTTTAAAATTAAGGTGCCTTAAACCATTTTATATAGGCCAATTTCGATTCAGGAAGACACTACCGTTACTAAAATCAGAGAGTGCTTTTCATAATAATGAAATCGTACCAGCACGATCCAATTTCCGCTAGCGGAATTCCTACCAGCACCAACACAATTCATTATCAAGAATTTGAATTTTTCATTAATCAATCCAATTAAGGATTCAAAGTAAAGTCAGCCATTAATAATTATTAAAGTACTTAAGAATATAGAAATTATTTGTCTGGGTAAAGAATAGAAATTTTAATTACATATAGTATTCGCTAGCTATCATTTATCACATACTTTTTTATACTCAAAAGCTTAACAATAAGCTATTTACTGTGAATAAAATTTAGAGAGATTCTTAGTATAATTCTAAGAAATTTTAGACATTAATACATTTTTTACTAAGTAAAATTTTAGAACAAAAGTTCATCATATAAATTACTAAGAATAATAGAATAAATTTAATTTAATTTAAGGTTATTATTTGTAAATCCAGCAATTCTTTATTCATTAATTAAGAAGTCAATATGCTGCCCACTTAATCAATACTTATTATTAATTGAAAATTAAGAATTGCTCAATTATCACACACTTATTCCATAGTATAATTCTCTATTTCACATAAATATTACAACAATTTTGGATTTATAATGATCTATACAACTGCATTGCTAAACTATTAAATCACTTCGATTCATTAAAAAAATAGTAATTACTATAAAGTTAAACAATTTTAATTCTCAGAATTTGAGAGTAAGTATACGATACTAATAATAGAATCAAGAATATAGCTCTAAAATAGTGATTTATTAATAAGCCAAACTTAAAAGTAATTTTATATTTTTCATCTATATAATTTTAATTCATTGAAAATATCAAACAATTTAGATTAAATATAAAAACTAATATTTCATTTTATATTTATATAAATTTAAGGAAGTATATTTGTATACCTTTATAAAAGGTTGAGATTTTCTGCAAATGTAAAATCACAAATAAATAATAATTAGTAAATTATACATAAATAAATTTTCCTATATACTAAGATCAAATATAAATAAATAAGTATAAAATAGTTACAGAAAAATAATAATTCTAAATAAATTAATTTTAATTACTGAAATAAAGATTGCAATAAAATTGATTTTTATAAATCAATAAAACAAATAGTAATATGTTTGAATATTTAAACTTTATAACAGAGTTTGAAAATCATATTTTTCAACTTTACTAATGAATAATATTGATTATTTATCATATAAAAAACTATAAATTATAAGCCTTATTTTAATTAAAAAACAATCTTATAAAAATAATGAAGAATAAAGTTCTGAATATTCAAACTTACAAACTTTTACTCAAAATTTAATGTTAACTTTTATAAATCCTAGCAATAGAAATCCATTATTTACTAACTTTAATTTATCTATAGATATAAATATAATTTAAATAGACTATTTTTAAACATAATAATTAATTAATTGTCAATAAATAACTAAATATACTTAGAATTAAAGATATATTTATAAAATTTTTTGATTTTATTTTACTATATAAAAATTAATACTTGAATTATTTTTAGTATAATTATATATAAATTGTAAATAATTAATTAAAATATAGATAATTATTTGTTTATTTTCTTATAAGTTGAAATATTTTGAGAATAGATAAATTTGTTAGCTAAGGGGTTTTGGGAATTTAATTAAAATTTTCAATTTAAAATAGTTTGAATATTCAAATTTGAAGTTAGAATGAAAAATAAGAATAGTAACTTATACTAACTATGAATGTAAGAAATTTTAAAGTTCAAGTATTTTTATAATCAACTTTAATAATTTTATATCTTATTTTTTATAAACAATTTTTACTTATTACAACTTTTACAATTTATAGACTTACTTTTAACAATAATTATAAGATATAGATATTATAAAATTTATAAATAAACTAAAGTCATTCATATTTCTTAAGTATCAGGATTCTAAAATATTTGAAATATATAAGTTAATAATGAAATATAGTAATTTGAGTTATAATTTAAGTAAAATTATATATAAAACAAGTTTTATAACTTAACCAGCACTATTTTTATACTATATAAATTTAAATTATCTTAATTTTAAACTGTAGAATAAAATATGCAATAAAAATGAGAATTTATAAAAAGTATAAGATAGGAATTTAAATAAGTTGAATTTATTTTATGTATAAAATAGAATTTTATGTATAAGTTTTAAGTATAAATTAAAATATAAATAAAAATAAGCAATTTTATTCAAAACTTATTATAAAATATGCAAAAATTTGTTGATTTTATTGTTTAAAAAATTAAATTTAGGTTGCTCAAAATTTTGGCTTCAAAAAATCCATTATTTTAAGTTTTGAAAGTTTGCTCTAAAAATTGGTATATTTAGCCAGCCCTATTTAAGCCAGAGCAATAATTAAATAGTTATAATAATAATTCAAAAAATTTAAACATAAATGATGAGTAATTGCCCCAACTCAGAGAGTTGCAACGAGAATTAACCGTGCAGTGTATGCAGAGCTAAAATTAACAACAGATACTTCTCTTCTTCAGAGAATTAAATTTAGTAAAGCTAGCAATAAGCTAGCGAAAGAGTCGCTATTGGATAGCAATTGGTTGATTAAAATCAACAAAATCCCAACTAAAACCCCTTGGCTAATTAATTAGTCTAAAACCCGCCTCAGCAAGATTAAATGCAAGGATAAAATCCTCCTATTATTTAAGCTCCTCCCAACAACCAAAATTTAAATCAACCACCTCCCCAAATTCAACCTATGATTCAGCAAAATCCTCCCAGAAACCACTAACAGATAAACTAAATTTAACAGTTTATTAATTTTAAACTTGATATATTCCCGCAGAACAGGTTCTCAATAAGCTAGAACCCTTCAATGATAACTCACCTCTACTCCTTAAACTATGATAAGTTATTTTAGAATGTAGTCAAGTTCTCACAATATTTAATCAAGACAGAGTATTATGAAAAAAATACTATTAGTTAATCAAATTCCACCGACCTTAATGATATTCAAAATATTCAAAAAATGAGCCTTAAAAGACCAAATAAATTCAATCAATTCTTCCATGCATTGAATACAATTATGAGCAGCACGTACTTTATTTGTAACGAATAAGCAATTCAGCACTCTATCGTGAACTTAAGAAAGCCAGATATTTTAGCACTTGCCCTCTCCAGAAACAAAATGTTCGACGTTGATAACTTTGCTGGTGTTATCCATGACAGTAATTTCCAAAATTTCAAACTTCAAAAATTCGAGTGTAAAACTAAATATGAATTGCTTGATTAAAGCAAACTAGAAGGTAAGTTGTTGTAGTTTTTGTCAAATCTTAACGTTTCACCTATTTTAATATGGACTGTTGACAATGAAAATCAAGAATTCATTGTAATCAAATAAAATCAAGGAGATTGGTTTTACCTTAACAGAGATAGCTTAACATACAAAATCACCAAAGATCCAAAATCATATGTTTCAGACCTTGCCGACTCAATCGAAGAACTCAACTAGCATGACTTTATTAAGGATTTCTTTGGAGCAGTCAACATTTTTTATTAAGTCCAAGTTTGCAATTCTAATGATAGAAAAATTGACAAGACCTTACACAACATGTTCCACTTAATTTATGACCAAAGGAATTACACTTAAGCAACCTAATTTTGGACTAGTTTTAAATCATTAGCTGAGCAGTAATTAAAATTACCAGAGATTCAAAATAATAAATTCGCATTGCCACCTCTAAAAGTCAATCCAACAAATTCATTTTCGTTTCAGAACACTCAAAATCAAGGAAAAGCACAGAAAAAAAGGCAAACTAAAAATTCCAAAAAATTGGAATCAGATTCTCAAGATACCTATGATGAAGCAACATCCAGTTCAAACTCCAGTACTCCTATCAAAATAAAGACTAGAAAGCAAGCAGCTGAGGAAGACGAATTGCTTAAGAAGAGACCTAGAAAAGGTTGAGCAGGGGAATTAATTCAATTAATTCCAATATTAAACTGGCTTGGTAAGTGCCAGATATTTTTTTATTATTAATTAATCTTAATTTCTCTAAAAATTAAAAACAAAATTCTTTATTCTTATTTATTTTATTCTTTATTTCTTATTTATTCTCTCTAAATAAATTAAATCTAAAGTAATGTTGAAAAATGTTTAAAACTCAGAATAAAAAATGAAATTAATAACCATATTTATTTTATATATAAGTACCTTTAATTTATAAAAAATATTTTAAACTTAATTAAAGCATTTAAAATAAATAACTATAATTCTTCCGAAATATTTTTCTTATATCCACTTATAAAAATCCATATCTTATAAAATATGCAAACAATTGTCAATAATAGTATTAAAAATAGTAAATATCTCAAAATAATGCAGATTTAGGGCTTAGTATGCAAAAATTGCAACTAATTGTACTTACCTTAATTAATTTAATTTTTGATTAATTAATAAAATGTCTGCTTGAAAAAAAGATCAAAAATCTATATAAAGGAAAAGTTTGAATTACCTTAAATTATTTATATACAGTGTAAAATTAGGGCACCTTATTCACCTACGTGAATTTAATATAGTGAATTTAGGCACACTATAAAGTGTGAGAGTGATATAAGATTAATTACAGATAAATGTGCAAGTGAAATGTTTGTTACAATACCTTAGTTTAAAAGGCTATTGAGTGTAACAAACATCAGTGTAAATAAATAGCGCTTAAATAAGTGCGAAATATGAAAAAAGTGCGTTTACAAAAATGAAGAACATGAATCGATAGAACTCGAGCTGGTGTTCAAAGTGCACACAAAGCGCAGTGAAGTTAGTGGAGTGGGTGCGAGGTGCGTTGGTAATAAAGAAAGTGCGATAGGCATCGTAAATTGTTCACCTTTTGATTTCCATTATTAGTTTAATTATTAAAGTAGTAATTATTAATTAATTAAATTCAAAGTTAATTCAAATGTGGAGTAAAACCGCATCCCCTCACAAATAGTGTGAATGGTAAAACTTCGCCCCTAGCCGGTCAACAGGGTACAAACCCCATATATTCTTGATCAGCATGTCAAACTCTATAAGACTGGTAAGTATGGCCTCAAAATAAAATCATGAATTTTTTCGCATCTTCACCGTACTTGCATTCTCAAGATCGGCTCCCTCAAATTAAGTTAAATTCTGTCCTTTTAAATTTCCTTATTTATCGATATTATTAAAACTTTTTATCAACTTACAAATTCTTTGTGTACATACGTATTGGGGTTTATATGATTATAGTGTACGCTAAGTTAATTAAACTAAAAGCTACAAATCTCTTATAATAATAAAAATATAGAATTATTTAATATTTAAATTTAAATTAAGCAACTTCCTTATCTCTATTGATTTCACTCTTTTATTTACTAGTAGTAATTGATAAATATTTCAATTTAAAGCTTGAATCTTAAATTCTTGTTTCTTTATTTGGCAGCATTTTCAGTTTATTCATAATATTTAAATAAAATTTTATTACATATTACGTTTTATATAAACTGCATTTCATTCTTAAATATAGTATAGCATTTAAATTTAATTTATTTTTTAATTAATATAATTAAGGTATTTTACCGCAATACAGCTTAAATGCGGTAGAATACCTAAAAATACAATAAAATTAATATAAATAAAAGAAATGGATAAAAGTTGATTTAGTTCATTTATTTACCAAAAATATGCTATTTTAGCAAATTCTCCCACTATCAAAAGAATTTTAATAGTGATGGGTGGTATTACGGATAACAAGGTAGTGGAATAATGAAGAAGTTTTACAGTGCCTGCAATTTTCGTTTGCTTCTCTACCTATGGAGTTCCCATCCACTCTGGTATTTCAGAGCTCCCATTTGACTTCTTAGTATCTAGGGGAGCAAGATCAGATACCAATAAATTCGAATTTCATAAATGCTGTGGCAGCAGTGAATTCAGGGCTTCTACCACTATTATCTTTCATGAAATTGCTGCAAAGTGAATTATTGCTGAGTATTCTCACCAGTCTATTGTCGCCAAGGGTCTTATTCAGGAGATATTTGATTCAATATGCAAACTGTGAGATCAATCGTTTACACTGTATATGTTAGATAAAATCCCATGATATGCCTAGGTCTTAATGATGGAGCAATTTTCAGCTCCCTTAAGTTTAATAAAAGTGTCTCTCTTAAGTTGACTAATCAACTGGCATGTACATGATTCTCCACAATTACTGGTACATGTGTCATCTTCATATTTAACAAAATCTCAATTTTGCTATTTGCAGGTTGGATTGGAGCTTAGTACTGAGTTGGCTCAGACTGCGGTATTTACGCTTTAGAAATAACAGCTAAGAAAAATCGTGAGACAATCCCCTTTAGACGTTGTATTGGCAGGTGTTCTCGCGTTTTATTTGTGTTTTATTTAAGAACATTCAAAATCATAACAGATTATTGAGAAATCAAGATTAAAGTATGTGGTTTATCAGTTATTATTACCTGAAATGATTAAGAGTTTTTTTTTAAATATTGTTGAAGAACTAATTGATAATTTAAAAACTAATTTTTTGCAGAGCTGGCTTCTCATTAACTTTTTTTCAACATATTTTTCAAATTCTTTAATTTATCCCAAATAAATTTCTAGAATAAATTTTCTGTATAAAACTAGTGAATCTGAAACATCAATATATTCATTTTTTTTGTTAATTCAAAATTATTATATCTTTAAAATAGGAATTCTATAAAGTCTATATAAATTAAAGCATAATTCATGATAGAATTATAACTGATTAGAATTTATGATTCTTGAATTTATCAATATTGTAGGAATACATTTGAAATTGGTAAAATCATTCTAATTAAATTAATTATCATTCAAAATCTTGGCAGTTAAAGTTGGCCAATTTTAACGATCTGCTCTTTCGATAGAGAATTCGAAATCAACTGGACTTTATTGTTAGCGGTACTATATTATTTTATCTCTGGAGCGAGATAACTTCACTTTAATGTGAGGTTTTATTTTATTGAATTTAGAAGCGTTTAATTAAAGTGAAGTTATCTCGCTCCAGAGATAAAATAATATAGTACCGCTAACAATAAAGTCCAGTTGATTTCGAATTCTCTATCGAAAGAGCCCAAGATCGTTAAAATTGGCCAACTTTAACTGCCAAGATTTTGAATGATAATTAATTTAATTAGAATGATTTTACCAATTTCAAATGTATTCCTGCAATAAGAAAAAAAATATTTTATGAATTAGTATAATAATATATTAATTAATAGTTCATTAAAAACATTTATTTTAGATTTTTAAAAATGTTTAACAGCATAACTAATATAAGAATTATATTATTATAAGGAACTGGCATTAAGGTCACATTATCTATCTAGACCATTATTTTCAAGTTTCTCAATACATATTAAATAAAAATTGGATTTTTAAAAATAATCTATAAAATACTCAAAAAAACTAATATCTTTTTATTTCTTTATCTCTTCAATTTCCATGGTTGTTTTGTTGAATTTTCACTACAAATAGTTAAATGAATGGAATTTAATCCTGGTGTTATAGAGTTTCCAATTTGATTTGTTGACTTGATTTTCTTGATTAAGCTCATTATCATATTGAGAAAGATTATGTTGATAGTGATGTTTATGTTGACTGATTTATTCAGGGTTCTAGGTTTTCTCAATTTTGAAGAATAAATTACTAAATTTAAATTATTCACATTTTCATAGTATTTTTAGTTGAATTTTAATTGATTCTTAATTCATATAGCTCAGTCTAAATACATAAAATTCTGTATATACCCATGGTAAAAATTGGTAATTATATTATAACAATTAACTTAAGGAGTTGGAATATTGAGATTAGGTAGAGTTTAGAATCGCCTTCTTTTAAGTGGATCTTGTATGATAAAATAATTAAAAGTTCAATAAAAAGCAGGTTTTTCAATATTTAAATTTGAAAATCAAATTAAGATTTCAGTCAAATTTTTAAAAGGAACTGTGAAAGAGTTAATACAAAATTGAGACTAAAATCTAGAGTGTATAACTATTACTTCAAGAATATACTTTGTTTACTACATAAAAACCTTTTATCACTGTGGTTTGAAAGAAATCATATAATTAAATCAGGAAACTTTTTCTCTGCTATATGTTGGTTAAATATTATAGGAGTCTATTGATAAAACTTATTAATTTGTTGAAAGTGATAAATATTCAATAAGGAGCTTACAAATATTGAATCCTTAACAGTAATAATTATGAAGATTTACTATTAAATTCAAAAAATATAATCTAATGAGTTAAGTTTCAATGAAAATTTTGATATATTTTTTATTCGATTTAATATTTTCAAAATTTTAATTTAACAATGTAAAATTCCATAAAAGTTTATGATAAATAAGGAAATAATTAAATAAAAACAAAAAAATGTGAGATATATAGAAGTATTCAACAATTATTCATTTTACTATATAAATTAATAATCAAAAACTAAAATCATATAATTTAATGATAAACTATTTTTAAGTTTAATGCAATTATCTCAGATTGATATAAAAATTTCTCATAGTTCAAACATTGCATTTTATATCATTTATAAAGATTTGCTGCATTGAATCCCTGTAATTGAAAATTTC
>ARYC01016963.1:0-13957 GCA_000711775.1 Oxytricha trifallax
TTAATAAGCCAAGCTTAAAAGTAATTTTATATTTTTCATCTATATAATTTTAATTCATTGAAAATATCAAACAATTTAAATTTAATATAAAAACTAATATTTCATTTTATATTTATATAAATTTAAGGAAGTATATTTGTATACCTTTATAAAAGGTTGAGATTTTCTGCAAATGTAAAATCACAAATAAATAAAAATTAGTAAAATATAGATAAATAAATTTTACTATATACTAAGATTAAATATAAATAAATAAGTATAAAATAGTTACTGTAAAATAATTATTCTAAATAAATTAATTTTAATTACTGAAATAAAGATTGCAATAAAATTGATTTTTATAAATCAATAAAACAAATAGTAATATGTTTGAATATTTAAACTTTATAACAGAGTTTGAAAATCATATTTTTCAACTTTACTAATGAATAATATTGATTATTTATCATATAAAAAACTGTAAATTATAAGCCTTATTTTAATTAAAAAACAATCTTATAAAAATAATGAAGAATAAAGTTCTGAATATTCAAACTTACAAACTTTTACTCAAAATTTAATGTTAACTTTTATAAATCCTAGCAATAGAAATCCATTATTTACTAACTTTAATTTATCTATAGATATAAATATAATTTAAATAGACTATTTTTAAACATAATAATTAATTAATTGTCAAAAAATAACTAAATATACTTAGAATTAAAGATATATTTATAAAATTTTTTGATTTTATTTTACTATATAAAAATTAATACTTGAATTATTTTTAGTATAATTATATATAAATTGTAAATAATTAATTAAAATATAGTTTATAAGTTGAAATATTTTGAGAATAGATAAATTTGTTAGCTAAGGGGTTTTGGGAATTTAATTAAAATTTTCAATTTAAAATAGTTTGAATATTCAAATTTAGTGAAGTTAGAATGAAAAATAAGAATAGTAACTTATACTAACTATGAATTTAAGAAATTTTAAAGTTCAAGTATTTTTATAATCAACTTTAATAATTTTATATCTTATTTTTTATAAACAATTTTTACTTATTACAACTTTTACAATTTATAGACTTACTTTTAACAATAATTAGAAGATATAGATATTATAAAATTTATAAATAAACTAAAGTCATTCATATTTCTTAAGTATCAGGATTTATAAAATATTTGAAATATATAAGTTAATAATGAAATATAGTAATTTGAGTTATAATTTAAGTAAAATTATATATAAAACAAGTTTTATAACTTAACCAGCACTATTTTTATACTATATAAATTTAAATTATCTTAATTTTAAACTGTAGAATAAAATATGCAATAAAAATGAGAATTTATAAAATAAGTATAAGATATAAATTTAAATAAATTGAATTTATTTTATGTATAAAATAGAATTTTATGTATAAGTTTTATGTATAAATTAAAATATAAATAAAAATAAGCAATTTTATTCCAAACTTATTATAAAATATGCAAAAATTTGTTGATTTTATTGTTTAAAAATTAAATTTAGGTTGCTCAAAATTTTGGCTTCAAAAAATCCATTATTTTAAGTTTTGAAAGTTTGCTCTAAAAATTGGTATATTTAGCCAACCCTATTTAAGCCAGAGCAATAATTAAATAGTTATAATAAATAATTCAAAAAATTTAAACATAAATGATGAGTAATTGCCCCAACTCAGAGAGTTGCAACGAGAATTAACCGTGCAGTGTATGCAGAGCTAAAATTAACAACAGATACTTCTCTTCTTCAGAGAATTAAATTTAGTAAAGCTAGCAATAAGCTAGCGAAAGAGTCGCTATTGGATAGCAATTGGTTGATTAAAATCAACAAAATCCCAACTAAAACCCCTTGGCTAATTAATTAGTCTAAAACCCGCCTCAGCAAAATTAAATGCAAGGATAAAATCCTCCTATTATTAAGCTCCTCCCAACAACCAAAATTAAAATCAACCACCTCCCCAAATTCAACCTATGATTCAGCAAAATCCTCCCAGAAACCACTAACAGATAAACTAAATTTAACAGTTTATCAATTTTAAACTTGATATATTCCCGCAGAACAGGTTCTCAATAAGCTAGAACCCTTCAATGATAACACACCTCTACTCCTTAAACTACGATAAGTTATTTTAGAACGTAGTCAAGTTCTCACAATATTTAATAAAGACAGAGTATTATGAAAAAAATACTATTAGTTAATCAAATTCCACCGACCTTAATGATATTCAAAATATTCAAAAAATGAGCCTTAAAAGACCAAATAAATTCAATCAATTCTTCCATGCATTGAATACAATTATGAGCAGCACGTACTTTATTTGTAACGAATAAGCAATTCAGCACTCTATCGTGAACTTAAGAAAGCCAGATATTTTAGCACTTGCCCTCTCCAGAAACAAAATGTTCGACGTTGATAACTTTGCTGGTTTTATCCATGACAGTACTTTTCAAAATTTCAAACTTCAAAAATTCGAGTGTAAAACTAAATATGAATTGCTTGATTAAAGCAAACTAGAAGGTAAGTTGTTGTAGTTTTTGTCAAATCTTAACGTTTCACCTATTTTAATATGGACTGTTGACAATGAAAATCAAGAATTCATTGTAATCAAATAAAATCAAGGAGATTGGTTTTACCTTAACAGAGATAGCTTAACATACAAAATCACCAAAGATCCAAAATCATATGTTTCAGACCTTGCAGACTCAATCGAAGAACTCAACTAGCATGACTTTATTAAGGATTTCTTTGGAGCAGTCAACATTTTTTATTAAGTCCAAGTTTGCAATTCTAATGATAGAAAAATTGACAAGACCTTACACAACATGTTCCACTTAATTTATGATCAAAGGAATTACTCTTAAGCAACTTAATTTTGGACTAGTTTTAAATCATTAGCTGAGCAGTAATTAAAATTACCAGAGATTCAAAATAATAAATTCGCATTGCCACCTCTCAAAGTCAATCCAACAAATTCATTTTCGTTTCAGAACACTCAAAATCAAGGAAAAGCACAGAAAAAAAGGCAGGCTAAAAATTCCAAAAAATTGGAATCAGATTCTCAAGATACCTATGATGAAGCAACATCCAGTTCAAACTCCAGTACTCCTATCAAAATGAAGACTAGAAAGCAAGCAGCTGAGGAAGACGAATTGCTTAAGAAGAGACCTAGAAAAGGTTGAGCAGGGGAATTAATTCAATTAATTCCAATATTAAACTGGCTTGGTAAGTGCCAGATATTTTTTTATTATTAATTAATCTTAATTTCTCTAAAAATTAAAAACAAAATTCTTTATTCTTATTTATTTTATTCTTTATTTCTTATTTATTCTCTCTAAATAAATTAAATCTAAAGTAATGTTGAAAAATGTTTAGTACTCAGAATAAAAAATGAAATTAATAACCATATTTATTTTATATATAAGTACCTTTAATTTATAAAAAATATTTTAAACTTAATTAAAGCATTTAAAATAAATAACTATAATTCTTCCGAAATATTTTTCTTATATCCACTTATAAAAATCCATATCTTATAAAATATGTAAACAATTGTCAATAATAGTATTAAAAATAGTAAATATCTCAAAATAATGCAGATTTAGGGCTTAGTATGCAAAAATTGCAACTATTATTTTACTTACCTTAATTAATTTAATTTTTGATTAATTAATAAAATGTCTGCTTGCAAAAAAAGATCAAAGATCTATATAAAGGAAAAGTTTGAATTACCTTAAATTATTTATATACAGTGTAATATTAGGGCACCTTATTCACCTACGTGATTTAATATAGTGAATTTAGGCACCTTATAAAGTGTGCGAGTGATATAAGATTAATTACAGATAAATGTGCAAGTGAAATGTTTGTTACAATACCTTAGTTTAATAGGCTATTGAGTGTAAAAAACATCAGTGTAAATAAATAGCGCTTAAATAAGTGCGAAAAATATGAAAAAAGTGCGTTTACAAAAAATGGAGAACATGAATCGATAGAACTCGAGCTGCTGTTCAAAGTGCACACAAAGCGCAGTGAAGTTAGTGGAGTGGGTGCGAGGTGCGTTGGTAATAAAGAAAGTGCGATAGGCATTGTAAATTGTTCACCTTTTGATTTCCATTATTAGTTTAATTATTAAAGTAGTAATTATTAATTAATAAAAATCAAACTTAATTCAAATGTGGAGGTAAAACCGCATCCCCTCACAAATAGTGTGAACGGTAAAACTTTGCACCTAGTCGGTCAACAGGGTACAAACCCCATATATTCTTGATCAGCATGTCAAACTCTATAAGACTGGTAAGTATGGCCTTAAAATAAAATCATGAATTTTTTCGCATCTTCACCGTACTTGCATTCTCGAGATCGGCTCCCTCAAACTAAGTTAAATTCTGTCCTTTTAAATTTCCTTATTTATTGATATACTTAAAACTTTTTATCAACTTACAAATTCTATGTGTACATACGTATTGGGGTTTATGTATATATATATGTACTAAGTTAATTAAACTAAAAGCTACCAAATCTCTTATAATAATAAAAATATAGAATTATTTAATATTTAAATTTAAATTAAGCAACTTCCTTATCTCTATTGATTTCACTCTTTTATTTACTAGTAGTAATTGATAAATATTTCAATTTAAAGCTTGAATCTTAAATTCTTGTTTCTTTATTTGGCAGCATTTTCAGTTTATTCATAATATTTAAATAAAATTTTATTACATATTACGTTTTATATAAACTGCATTTCATTCTTAAATATAGTATAGCATTTAAATTTAATTTATTTTTTAATTAATATAATTAAGGTATTTTACCGCAATACAGCTTAAATGCGGTAGAATACCTAAAAATACAATAAAATTAATATAAATAAAAGAAATGGATAAAAGTTGATTTAGTTCATTTATTTACCAAAAATATGCTATTTTAGCAAATTCTCCCACTATCAAAAGAATTTTAATAGTGATGGGTGGTATTACGGATAACAAGGTAGTGGAATAATGAAGAAGTTTTACAGTGCCTGCAATTTTCGTTTGCTTCTCTACCTATGGAGTTCCCATCCACTCTGGTATTTCAGAGCTCCCATTTGACTTCTTAGTATCTAGGGGAGCAAGATCAGATACCAATAAATTCGAATTTCATAAATGCTGTGGCAGCAGTGAATTCAGGGCTTCTACCACTATTATCTTTCATGAAATTGCTGCAAAGTGAATTATTGCTGAGTATTCTCACCAGTCTATTGTCGCCAAGGGTCTTATTCAGGAGATATTTGATTCAATATGCAAACTGTGAGATCAATCGTTTACACTGTATATGTTAGATAAAATCCCATGATATGCCTAGGTCTTAATGATGGAGCAATTTTCAGCTCCCTTAAGTTTAATAAAAGTGTCTCTCTTAAGTTGACTAATCAACTGGCATGTACATGATTCTCCACAATTACTGGTACATGTGTCATCTTCATATTTAACAAAATCTCAATTTTGCTATTTGCAGGTTGGATTGGAGCTTAGTACTGAGTTGGCTCAGACTGCGGTATTTACGCTTTAGAAATAACAGCTAAGAAAAATCGTGAGACAATCCCCTTTAGACGTTGTATTGGCAGGTGTTCTCGCGTTTTATTTGTGTTTTATTTAAGAACATTCAAAATCATAACAGATTATTGAGAAATCAAGATTAAAGTATGTGGTTTATCAGTTATTATTACCTGAAATGATTAAGAGTTTTTTTTTAAATATTGTTGAAGAACTAATTGATAATTTAAAAACTAATTTTTTGCAGAGCTGGCTTCTCATTAACTTTTTTTCAACATATTTTTCAAATTCTTTAATTTATCCCAAATAAATTTCTAGAATAAATTTTCTGTATAAAACTAGTGAATCTGAAACATCAATATATTCATTTTTTTTGTTAATTCAAAATTATTATATCTTTAAAATAGGAATTCTATAAAGTCTATATAAATTAAAGCATAATTCATGATAGAATTATAACTGATTAGAATTTATGATTCTTGAATTTATCAATATTGTAGGAATACATTTGAAATTGGTAAAATCATTCTAATTAAATTAATTATCATTCAAAATCTTGGCAGTTAAAGTTGGCCAATTTTAACGATCTTGGCTCTTTCGATAGAGAATTCGAAATCAACTGGACTTTATTGTTAGCGGTACTATATTATTTTATCTCTGGAGCGAGATAACTTCACTTTAATGTGAGGTTTTATTTTATTGAATTTAGAAGCGTTTAATTAAAGTGAAGTTATCTCGCTCCAGAGATAAAATAATATAGTACCGCTAACAATAAAGTCCAGTTGATTTCGAATTCTCTATCGAAAGAGCCCAAGATCGTTAAAATTGGCCAACTTTAACTGCCAAGATTTTGAATGATAATTAATTTAATTAGAATGATTTTACCAATTTCAAATGTATTCCTGCAATAAGAAAAAAAATATTTTATGAATTAGTATAATAATATATTAATTAATAGTTCATTAAAAACATTTATTTTAGATTTTTAAAAATGTTTAACAGCATAACTAATATAAGAATTATATTATTATAAGGAACTGGCATTAAGGTCACATTATCTATCTAGACCATTATTTTCAAGTTTCTCAATACATATTAAATAAAAATTGGATTTTTAAAAATAATCTATAAAATACTCAAAAAAACTAATATCTTTTTATTTCTTTATCTCTTCAATTTCCATGGTTGTTTTGTTGAATTTTCACTACAAATAGTTAAATGAATGGAATTTAATCCTGGTGTTATAGAGTTTCCAATTTGATTTGTTGACTTGATTTTCTTGATTAAGCTCATTATCATATTGAGAAAGATTATGTTGATAGTGATGTTTATGTTGACTGATTTATTCAGGGTTCTAGGTTTTCTCAATTTTGAAGAATAAATTACTAAATTTAAATTATTCACATTTTCATAGTATTTTTAGTTGAATTTTAATTGATTCTTAATTCATATAGCTCAGTCTAAATACATAAAATTCTGTATATACCCATGGTAAAAATTGGTAATTATATTATAACAATTAACTTAAGGAGTTGGAATATTGAGATTAGGTAGAGTTTAGAATCGCCTTCTTTTAAGTGGATCTTGTATGATAAAATAATTAAAAGTTCAATAAAAAGCAGGTTTTTCAATATTTAAATTTGAAAATCAAATTAAGATTTCAGTCAAATTTTTAAAAGGAACTGTGAAAGAGTTAATACAAAATTGAGACTAAAATCTAGAGTGTATAACTATTACTTCAAGAATATACTTTGTTTACTACATAAAAACCTTTTATCACTGTGGTTTGAAAGAAATCATATAATTAAATCAGGAAACTTTTTCTCTGCTATATGTTGGTTAAATATTATAGGAGTCTATTGATAAAACTTATTAATTTGTTGAAAGTGATAAATATTCAATAAGGAGCTTACAAATATTGAATCCTTAACAGTAATAATTATGAAGATTTACTATTAAATTCAAAAAATATAATCTAATGAGTTAAGTTTCAATGAAAATTTTGATATATTTTTTATTCGATTTAATATTTTCAAAATTTTAATTTAACAATGTAAAATTCCATAAAAGTTTATGATAAATAAGGAAATAATTAAATAAAAACAAAAAAATGTGAGATATATAGAAGTATTCAACAATTATTCATTTTACTATATAAATTAATAATCAAAAACTAAAATCATATAATTTAATGATAAACTATTTTTAAGTTTAATGCAATTATCTCAGATTGATATAAAAATTTCTCATAGTTCAAACATTGCATTTTATATCATTTATAAAGATTTGCTGCATTGAATCCCTGTAATTGAAAATTTCATATAAAGATTATAGTATTTCTGAATTGGAAGCTGACATCTCTTCTTAAGTATTTTTGTTAACTTTTCAGGCATACTACTGTATTATATAAAGAATATCTAAAAATCATAAATCATAGTATGAAATGACTTTGAAAGATTTTGAGTATCTTAGAGAAAATTAAGGAAATAAAACTGATTTATTAGACAATAATCTGAATAGTTCAACCCATAAATTTAATATTCATACGAGAGAATTCAAATCACGATGTATTTTAGTTTCTTAACAAAGTTATTAAAATAGTTTATTTAAAACAATAATCTTTACCTAATAATTAATTTATTATTTTATAAATTTCTTTATACTAATGTTACTTTTGTTTTACTTCTTTGCAAATGTAATGTTCTGGTTTCTAGCCACCTCAATAAAGTATCTTCTAAGATATCTCTCCATTTTGCCAATTGCTATCTTCTTTTTTAGTTTATTAATAAAGTGTCTTTGATTCCACGTTTTTGATAATTTTCCTGACCTGGTTGAAGCTATCCTTTTATTTACTATTTTTTTGTTGCTATTAAACTATTTCCTTTGATTTCTAAAAAACTTGAACAATTTGACAGATTTTGCATCACGTTATAATCTTATGTACATATAAATATTTTTGAGGCATTAATCAGAATCAGTTCTCCTCTCATTGATATTTCCATAGTTTAATATATCTATTCCTATCAGTTAATCTGCTTGTTACCAGTCTAACTGCTTAAATCAAAAGTTTGATTTCTTTTGTACATTTTTCGATTGGTTTTTTAGATAGGGCTATGATCGATGTTATAAAAGACGGTGGTCGATTATTATATTGTGACACTCATTCTATTTTCGCACCACTTGCTATCTCTAAATTTTTTTAAATTACTTCATAATTTCTAATTTACATTCCTGATCCGCCATTTCCACTTCTCCAGATTCCTATTCAAAATTTAATTTAAAATATTATATCTATTTGCTGATTTAAGATAAATGCAAGCAAATTTCTTTTTTACTATCTTGACAGTTAATGATCATAATAATATAATTTAACAAACTTAATAGTTTTGATATCATCAAGGCAAGTAATCATTGTTTTTGCTCATAGTTTACTATCTTTAAATTGTTTCTAATTGTTTTTTTCCATCATAAAAAATAATTGCCTTATCTTTTATAAAATTACTGCCAGTCTATCAATTTGTATATAGAAATGAAATTTCTATCTTTCTAGAAATTTTAATTTAACTCATAACTTGCCAGATTTTGTGTGTAATTCTTTAAATTGCTTTGACAACTAAACTTTATTATTATCCTTTTACGAAATAACTCTTGAGTATATACAAAGAATTACCATAAATTTCCGTTTTAGTAAGTATTTTTATTTAATGCTCTTCTCAATGCTTTAAGCTTAATTGTAATTTGCTTCCTCGGTGTTAATTTATAAAAAAATTAATTTCTGGATGAGTAATTGAGGCGAATTATTTGAAAAATTTAATAGATTGGGATCAGTTTTACATATAGAGTGAAACAAGTTTAACTGTCATTTATTAATTAAGTTAACGAAGGGTGATGAAAGCACAGTGAACAGAGAGGAAAGAGCTATCTCTGATTGCCAAGATTTCATTTAAAGATTACTTGCTGTAGATTAACGTGCTAGCTAATTTATGTGTAACATAATTAGTGAAAATTATAAACAATATATATACGATTGAAAAATTATAGAAAATTACTTCTTATAAATCTAGATGGGTTCTTTTCAACTTAATAGGATTGTGATTGAATTGGAGATAATCTTTACACATTTATTTTAGGGGATAGATTTTCTTTTATAATCATCACATTTCCTTTACAAGTTAAGCATTTAGTTTGAATGAACAAATCAAGTATGAATTGATTATTTATTTTTTAATACCCGTTTTAGTAGCAGTTTGTTAAAGATATATAGCTAAGTTTAATATTATCTAAAAATACTGTTTTCCTTTTAGCAATTTTGATCATGATTTATGTCAATTTTTATTATATGATCACTATTTAGGATACTGTGATTTAATTATAGAAGGAATTTATTTTCATTGAGGATGAATAAATATTCCTATATTTCAACAGTTAATAGGAGGCTAAGAAGGATTTATCTTTTTCTTTGCATCATCTAACAAGGTAACTCCTAGCAAGCTAATGGTTCCTACTTTCAATTTATTTTTAAAAGATTTGATCAATATTTCGTTAAAATTCAGTACAATTAAATGTCAAAATTTTAACTTCTCAGATTTTTATTCACAATTATAAGTCATAAATTGTGTGATCAAAACATCACTCACGCTTTTTTTCCATTTAGAATTGAGTTATGCTAATGGTTATAGATATCTTAAAGTGTTTTTTTACTTGAGAGCCGAGATTTTCATATTCCCATTTATCATCAATCTTGAACAAATTCAAATCTTAGATAGTTCCATGAAAATGTACATTTTATAAGACTCTTAATTTCTTATTTGCTAGTATTAGCAGTAGTAGTAGTGTTTGAACTATCATCGAAAAGCTATAGCCTATATAAATGCTCGAGATGAATTCTAACACCATGACTAGAGAATATCATTAGCACCCAATTAAATTGTGCAATTAATTTATTGCTAAGTTTTTGTATTATATACTCTGCTTATTGTTTGTTTTGTCCTCAAGCATAAGAGATAACAGAATGTTTGATATTTATTAGTTATGATAGATAACTAACGATTTGAAATTTATCAATTTCAAAGTTTCACTTAATATAATAATTATAGTCTAAATCTCAGCCATCCAAATCTCTGCCATTTATTCGATAGTTTGTAAATTACTTTAATGCTTTTTATTTTTATATTGAGTTTTATTTGACTAATTGAATCATTCCATCTCAACGAAATTCATCATATTGGTAAGAGTAAGTAATTATTTAGTTATTTAATATAAACAGTATAATTTATAATATAAATCAAGTATGGTTTTATTCTTGAAAGATACAAACTCGTTGAGAATTTAATAGCTACTGTTCTTAACAAAGATTTATAATAGAGAAGAGAATTATGATTACCTTCAAAACACAATTAGAGGAGCTTCTCGCTTCAGAGAAGTTGAGAAAAAAGAGCAACCAAAATGTCTCTTCAATATTTAGGGATTCAACTTTAAACTCCCTGAAGATGTTAGCATGATAAACGTACACACATTCTACCATGCAAATAATTGAGAGGTCACTGCCTACGCATTTATTATAAATAATCTACAGCTAAATCCTAATTAAAATGCTGCAAAATATTTTACTTTTAACAAGCTAGTCAATGTTATTATCAATAACACAATTTATATCAAAGCCAATTAAAAACAGAATTATGACAACTTCTCTTATAATTTAAGGCTTTTTATTTTTTAATCATAAAATTTAGCTTCTTCAATGAAGCTCAACTTAATATTTTATTTACTTTTTAAAAGTCTGATTATAAAGCTAGTTTATGACATTTATTGTTATTTCTTAAGCTTTAAAACTCTGAATGTTTAATGATTTTTTCATATTAGCTTTCACTAAACTAATTTTTATTAACGGAATTCTATAGTTAATTACTCAAGGGATTTTTAAACTGTAATCATTTGAGAAACAGATATCAAGATAATTAATAGATCTACTTTATTTTTGTTTGCAATAAGAGAAAGTATAAGTTAATTTAATACCTTTACATTTCTATATTTTTTAATTATTTATTAAAAAAAATAAAATTTAATATTTAAAATTCAAGGAGAACTATTTAAAACAAATTTTTCTTTAATAACTTATAATAATATGAAATCTATTTTTATCCTTTTTTTTCAAATTCTTTAAATGGAATATTCTTTTTTTCATTATAATAACAACTTACAGTGAAACTTTCTTGTAAATATTTTTTTTAAAAAATGAAACTTTCTTGTATATATTTTTTTTAAAAAATATATACAAGAAAGATGAAATGGAAATTAATAGTGTATTTTTTTGATAATATGCTTTTTTTATATTTGTTTATTGAACATCTATTATTATTGAATTAGAACCGAGGTAAATTAAGGATGTTGTACATGACGGCTTTTTCCGCTGTCTTTAAGGGAGCCAAAATATTTGATGTGCCCCAGTTCGACATCGATTCGTATCTAGAAGATGAAGGAAGGGATCTATGGGATCTCGTCTACGAGATCATTGAGTCAGAACATTAAGAAAGTGATTCTGACCATGCCACTCAAATTCCTCCAAAAACAACCCCACAAACTTAAAATAACTACCTATTTAGTACTTTACCTACAATAGAATAAAAATCTGTTCAGATTACCGAACAGAAACCTGACCAGAATTTAGAAAAGGTCATACCAGAATTCCTAAGTGATACACATTCTGACGAATAAGTAGACATATGGGATAAAATGCTTATAATAGCTACTCACCTACTATAACCTTACAACTTATATTGGCAAAATACAAAGATATCAATCAGTAGAGGCGTTCCACTGGAGGGAAAAACATCCCGTCTATTCTTGTATTACTACTAGATAATGCAATAAGAACATTTGAGGTTAAATACAAATTCAAGATAAGAAAGAAAATTAAAGTATATGCAGACGACATAGCCTTCAAATTTGACCCAGGAGATAGCATTGATGACATTAAAAAAAAAGTCATAGACCATTTCAAAGTCTATGGACTTGTCATAAACGATGATAAATGTGTAGATATAAGTGCTTAAAAATTCGACTTATTTAATCTCTCCCAATACAAAAAGAAGTTTAGATGTCTAGGCCTGAACATCAGCCAACACCCTATAAAGATATTTGAAGGAGTAATTAGCGATATACACAGTGAACAAAAAACATCTTACTTGAACAAGTTTAAAAGTGATGACTATCTTTACTAAAGAATATATTAACAATATATATTTTCCAGAGTCCAAACAAAACTGACACCAATCCTAGCGTCAGCTAAATTAAATCATATAATAGAGATGATAAACATATATAAAAGAGGAGTTGCTGTATTTATTCAAACAGGAGATTCTTTCAATAAAGTTTTTTATCCAAATAGACTAAAATATTTTGAATATTCACCCTTTCTAACAGACCTAGTCATTCATTATTTTTAAACCAGCTGAAAATGATTTTTATTTATAATGGCATTTATATTATTATTTTATGTGAATTTCACTAATGTTAAATTAGTGAAATGCATTTCACTAATTTTAGATTAGTTAAATTCATATAAAATAATATTTATTTTAATATAATATACTTTAATGATGTTAATAGCAATAATCAAAACCCCAAAACCCCTTAGTGAGGTTTATAAGTGCTTTGATTTGTAGTATAGTTGGGGTCTTATTGGGGTTAGTAGAGAAATTAAGCCGATTTGCAAAATGAGAAATAGAAATTAGCGAAATTTAGGGTCTATTTATCATGAGTAATAATTAGATTTACTGCTTAAGCTTAGGTATGGTACAAGTATTATTATAGACTAAGCCAAACCTGTACTAAATTATGCAGGAATAGCAAAGTTATTACGCAAGAGTGCCTCAACTGTTAGGTATCACTGCTTGCTAGCTGTTAGCATTTTAATTCTGGTTGTTGAACGCATCCTGCAAGAAAATAAAAGTTCTCTCAGGCTCATATTGACTTCCACTGCGACTCTAAGACTTTGAAGTATTGGGCACACTTTCCATTAGACTAACGAGCTGTGATGTTTCATCGCAGGTTTGCTGACATGCGTATATCTCCTTAGACTATAGCCAATATTTATAGAAGAAATGGTATTACTTTCAAGACTGTCAACAGAGTGAAGAAGTGATTGATTTTACAGTGCCATTTTATAGTAATAATTTAAACTATATATATGATTAAATGCAGAGATCTATTGACAATAATATTAAGTTCATACACGCTGATTTAAGCTGTGTTTACCTTCAACACCTTTATTAATGAGTCTTGGTATAAGAAGTATGATAATATAGAAGTCTATGATTAAAAAGTGAAGGTAGTCACCCATGCAATTTTAGCTGGTATAAATGAAGATTCAGGCTTAGAGAGTTATGCTATTCACCCTCGCTCTATTAAGCGAG
>ARYC01016964.1:0-24923 GCA_000711775.1 Oxytricha trifallax
CTAGCAAATCTCTTATAATAATAAAAATATAGAATTATTTAATATTTAAATTTAAATTAAGCAACTTCCTTATCTCTATTGATTTCACTCTTTTATTTACTAGTAGTAATTGATAAATATTTCAATTTAAAGCTTGAATCTTAAATTCTTGTTTCTTTATTTGGCAGCATTTTCAGTTTATTCATAATATTTAAATAAAATTTTATTACATATTACGTTTTATATAAACTGCATTTCATTCTTAAATATAGTATAGCATTTAAATTTAATTTATTTTTTAATTAATATAATTAAGGTATTTTACCGCAATACAGCTTAAATGCGGTAGAATACCTAAAAATACAATAAAATTAATATAAATAAAAGAAATGGATAAAAGTTGATTTAGTTCATTTATTTACCAAAAATATGCTATTTTAGCAAATTCTCCCACTATCAAAAGAATTTTAATAGTGATGGGTGGTATTACGGATAACAAGGTAGTGGAATAATGAAGAAGTTTTACAGTGCCTGCAATTTTCGTTTGCTTCTCTACCTATGGAGTTCCCATCCACTCTGGTATTTCAGAGCTCCCATTTGACTTCTTAGTATCTAGGGGAGCAAGATCAGATACCAATAAATTCGAATTTCATAAATGCTGTGGCAGCAGTGAATTCAGGGCTTCTACCACTATTATCTTTCATGAAATTGCTGCAAAGTGAATTATTGCTGAGTATTCTCACCAGTCTATTGTCGCCAAGGGTCTTATTCAGGAGATATTTGATTCAATATGCAAACTGTGAGATCAATCGTTTACACTGTATATGTTAGATAAAATCCCATGATATGCCTAGGTCTTAATGATGGAGCAATTTTCAGCTCCCTTAAGTTTAATAAAAGTGTCTCTCTTAAGTTGACTAATCAACTGGCATGTACATGATTCTCCACAATTACTGGTACATGTGTCATCTTCATATTTAACAAAATCTCAATTTTGCTATTTGCAGGTTGGATTGGAGCTTAGTACTGAGTTGGCTCAGACTGCGGTATTTACGCTTTAGAAATAACAGCTAAGAAAAATCGTGAGACAATCCCCTTTAGACGTTGTATTGGCAGGTGTTCTCGCGTTTTATTTGTGTTTTATTTAAGAACATTCAAAATCATAACAGATTATTGAGAAATCAAGATTAAAGTATGTGGTTTATCAGTTATTATTACCTGAAATGATTAAGAGTTTTTTTTTAAATATTGTTGAAGAACTAATTGATAATTTAAAAACTAATTTTTTGCAGAGCTGGCTTCTCATTAACTTTTTTTCAACATATTTTTCAAATTCTTTAATTTATCCCAAATAAATTTCTAGAATAAATTTTCTGTATAAAACTAGTGAATCTGAAACATCAATATATTCATTTTTTTTGTTAATTCAAAATTATTATATCTTTAAAATAGGAATTCTATAAAGTCTATATAAATTAAAGCATAATTCATGATAGAATTATAACTGATTAGAATTTATGATTCTTGAATTTATCAATATTGTAGGAATACATTTGAAATTGGTAAAATCATTCTAATTAAATTAATTATCATTCAAAATCTTGGCAGTTAAAGTTGGCCAATTTTAACGATCTTGGGCTCATTCTATATAGAATTTAAAATTAGCTGGACTTTATAATTGGAGGTACTATTTTATCACACCTGGAGTTAGATAACTTCACTTTAATTTGACGGTTTAATTTGATGAATTTAGAAGTGTTTAATTAAAGTGAAGTTATCTCGCTCCAGAGACTAAAATAAATAAAATAAGAAAGCTACCGCTAACAATTACCCAAGCTTCTCAGTTGATTCGAATTCTGCTATCGAAACAAGATAGCCCAAGATCGTTAAAATTGGCCAACTTTAACTGCCAAGATTTTGAATGATAATTAATTTAATTAGAATGATTTTACCAATTTCAAATGTATTCCTGCAATAAGAAAAAAAATATTTTATGAATTAGTATAATAATATATTAATTAATAGTTCATTAAAAACATTTATTTTAGATTTTTAAAAATGTTTAACAGCATAACTAATATAAGAATTATATTATTATAAGGAACTGGCATTAAGGTCACATTATCTATCTAGACCATTATTTTCAAGTTTCTCAATACATATTAAATAAAAATTGGATTTTTAAAAATAATCTATAAAATACTCAAAAAAACTAATATCTTTTTATTTCTTTATCTCTTCAATTTCCATGGTTGTTTTGTTGAATTTTCACTACAAATAGTTAAATGAATGGAATTTAATCCTGGTGTTATAGAGTTTCCAATTTGATTTGTTGACTTGATTTTCTTGATTAAGCTCATTATCATATTGAGAAAGATTATGTTGATAGTGATGTTTATGTTGACTGATTTATTCAGGGTTCTAGGTTTTCTCAATTTTGAAGAATAAATTACTAAATTTAAATTATTCACATTTTCATAGTATTTTTAGTTGAATTTTAATTGATTCTTAATTCATATAGCTCAGTCTAAATACATAAAATTCTGTATATACCCATGGTAAAAATTGGTAATTATATTATAACAATTAACTTAAGGAGTTGGAATATTGAGATTAGGTAGAGTTTAGAATCGCCTTCTTTTAAGTGGATCTTGTATGATAAAATAATTAAAAGTTCAATAAAAAGCAGGTTTTTCAATATTTAAATTTGAAAATCAAATTAAGATTTCAGTCAAATTTTTAAAAGGAACTGTGAAAGAGTTAATACAAAATTGAGACTAAAATCTAGAGTGTATAACTATTACTTCAAGAATATACTTTGTTTACTACATAAAAACCTTTTATCACTGTGGTTTGAAAGAAATCATATAATTAAATCAGGAAACTTTTTCTCTGCTATATGTTGGTTAAATATTATAGGAGTCTATTGATAAAACTTATTAATTTGTTGAAAGTGATAAATATTCAATAAGGAGCTTACAAATATTGAATCCTTAACAGTAATAATTATGAAGATTTACTATTAAATTCAAAAAATATAATCTAATGAGTTAAGTTTCAATGAAAATTTTGATATATTTTTTATTCGATTTAATATTTTCAAAATTTTAATTTAACAATGTAAAATTCCATAAAAGTTTATGATAAATAAGGAAATAATTAAATAAAAACAAAAAAATGTGAGATATATAGAAGTATTCAACAATTATTCATTTTACTATATAAATTAATAATCAAAAACTAAAATCATATAATTTAATGATAAACTATTTTTAAGTTTAATGCAATTATCTCAGATTGATATAAAAATTTCTCATAGTTCAAACATTGCATTTTATATCATTTATAAAGATTTGCTGCATTGAATCCCTGTAATTGAAAATTTCATATAAAGATTATAGTATTTCTGAATTGGAAGCTGACATCTCTTCTTAAGTATTTTTGTTAACTTTTCAGGCATACTACTGTATTATATAAAGAATATCTAAAAATCATAAATCATAGTATGAAATGACTTTGAAAGATTTTGAGTATCTTAGAGAAAATTAAGGAAATAAAACTGATTTATTAGACAATAATCTGAATAGTTCAACCCATAAATTTAATATTCATACGAGAGAATTCAAATCACGATGTATTTTAGTTTCTTAACAAAGTTATTAAAATAGTTTATTTAAAACAATAATCTTTACCTAATAATTAATTTATTATTTTATAAATTTCTTTATACTAATGTTACTTTTGTTTTACTTCTTTGCAAATGTAATGTTCTGGTTTCTAGCCACCTCAATAAAGTATCTTCTAAGATATCTCTCCATTTTGCCAATTGCTATCTTCTTTTTTAGTTTATTAATAAAGTGTCTTTGATTCCACGTTTTTGATAATTTTCCTGACCTGGTTGAAGCTATCCTTTTATTTACTATTTTTTTGTTGCTATTAAACTATTTCCTTTGATTTCTAAAAAACTTGAACAATTTGACAGATTTTGCATCACGTTATAATCTTATGTACATATAAATATTTTTGAGGCATTAATCAGAATCAGTTCTCCTCTCATTGATATTTCCATAGTTTAATATATCTATTCCTATCAGTTAATCTGCTTGTTACCAGTCTAACTGCTTAAATCAAAAGTTTGATTTCTTTTGTACATTTTTCGATTGGTTTTTTAGATAGGGCTATGATCGATGTTATAAAAGACGGTGGTCGATTATTATATTGTGACACTCATTCTATTTTCGCACCACTTGCTATCTCTAAATTTTTTTAAATTACTTCATAATTTCTAATTTACATTCCTGATCCGCCATTTCCACTTCTCCAGATTCCTATTCAAAATTTAATTTAAAATATTATATCTATTTGCTGATTTAAGATAAATGCAAGCAAATTTCTTTTTTACTATCTTGACAGTTAATGATCATAATAATATAATTTAACAAACTTAATAGTTTTGATATCATCAAGGCAAGTAATCATTGTTTTTGCTCATAGTTTACTATCTTTAAATTGTTTCTAATTGTTTTTTTCCATCATAAAAAATAATTGCCTTATCTTTTATAAAATTACTGCCAGTCTATCAATTTGTATATAGAAATGAAATTTCTATCTTTCTAGAAATTTTAATTTAACTCATAACTTGCCAGATTTTGTGTGTAATTCTTTAAATTGCTTTGACAACTAAACTTTATTATTATCCTTTTACGAAATAACTCTTGAGTATATACAAAGAATTACCATAAATTTCCGTTTTAGTAAGTATTTTTATTTAATGCTCTTCTCAATGCTTTAAGCTTAATTGTAATTTGCTTCCTCGGTGTTAATTTATAAAAAAATTAATTTCTGGATGAGTAATTGAGGCGAATTATTTGAAAAATTTAATAGATTGGGATCAGTTTTACATATAGAGTGAAACAAGTTTAACTGTCATTTATTAATTAAGTTAACGAAGGGTGATGAAAGCACAGTGAACAGAGAGGAAAGAGCTATCTCTGATTGCCAAGATTTCATTTAAAGATTACTTGCTGTAGATTAACGTGCTAGCTAATTTATGTGTAACATAATTAGTGAAAATTATAAACAATATATATACGATTGAAAAATTATAGAAAATTACTTCTTATAAATCTAGATGGGTTCTTTTCAACTTAATAGGATTGTGATTGAATTGGAGATAATCTTTACACATTTATTTTAGGGGATAGATTTTCTTTTATAATCATCACATTTCCTTTACAAGTTAAGCATTTAGTTTGAATGAACAAATCAAGTATGAATTGATTATTTATTTTTTAATACCCGTTTTAGTAGCAGTTTGTTAAAGATATATAGCTAAGTTTAATATTATCTAAAAATACTGTTTTCCTTTTAGCAATTTTGATCATGATTTATGTCAATTTTTATTATATGATCACTATTTAGGATACTGTGATTTAATTATAGAAGGAATTTATTTTCATTGAGGATGAATAAATATTCCTATATTTCAACAGTTAATAGGAGGCTAAGAAGGATTTATCTTTTTCTTTGCATCATCTAACAAGGTAACTCCTAGCAAGCTAATGGTTCCTACTTTCAATTTATTTTTAAAAGATTTGATCAATATTTCGTTAAAATTCAGTACAATTAAATGTCAAAATTTTAACTTCTCAGATTTTTATTCACAATTATAAGTCATAAATTGTGTGATCAAAACATCACTCACGCTTTTTTTCCATTTAGAATTGAGTTATGCTAATGGTTATAGATATCTTAAAGTGTTTTTTTACTTGAGAGCCGAGATTTTCATATTCCCATTTATCATCAATCTTGAACAAATTCAAATCTTAGATAGTTCCATGAAAATGTACATTTTATAAGACTCTTAATTTCTTATTTGCTAGTATTAGCAGTAGTAGTAGTGTTTGAACTATCATCGAAAAGCTATAGCCTATATAAATGCTCGAGATGAATTCTAACACCATGACTAGAGAATATCATTAGCACCCAATTAAATTGTGCAATTAATTTATTGCTAAGTTTTTGTATTATATACTCTGCTTATTGTTTGTTTTGTCCTCAAGCATAAGAGATAACAGAATGTTTGATATTTATTAGTTATGATAGATAACTAACGATTTGAAATTTATCAATTTCAAAGTTTCACTTAATATAATAATTATAGTCTAAATCTCAGCCATCCAAATCTCTGCCATTTATTCGATAGTTTGTAAATTACTTTAATGCTTTTTATTTTTATATTGAGTTTTATTTGACTAATTGAATCATTCCATCTCAACGAAATTCATCATATTGGTAAGAGTAAGTAATTATTTAGTTATTTAATATAAACAGTATAATTTATAATATAAATCAAGTATGGTTTTATTCTTGAAAGATACAAACTCGTTGAGAATTTAATAGCTACTGTTCTTAACAAAGATTTATAATAGAGAAGAGAATTATGATTACCTTCAAAACACAATTAGAGGAGCTTCTCGCTTCAGAGAAGTTGAGAAAAAAGAGCAACCAAAATGTCTCTTCAATATTTAGGGATTCAACTTTAAACTCCCTGAAGATGTTAGCATGATAAACGTACACACATTCTACCATGCAAATAATTGAGAGGTCACTGCCTACGCATTTATTATAAATAATCTACAGCTAAATCCTAATTAAAATGCTGCAAAATATTTTACTTTTAACAAGCTAGTCAATGTTATTATCAATAACACAATTTATATCAAAGCCAATTAAAAACAGAATTATGACAACTTCTCTTATAATTTAAGGCTTTTTATTTTTTAATCATAAAATTTAGCTTCTTCAATGAAGCTCAACTTAATATTTTATTTACTTTTTAAAAGTCTGATTATAAAGCTAGTTTATGACATTTATTGTTATTTCTTAAGCTTTAAAACTCTGAATGTTTAATGATTTTTTCATATTAGCTTTCACTAAACTAATTTTTATTAACGGAATTCTATAGTTAATTACTCAAGGGATTTTTAAACTGTAATCATTTGAGAAACAGATATCAAGATAATTAATAGATCTACTTTATTTTTGTTTGCAATAAGAGAAAGTATAAGTTAATTTAATACCTTTACATTTCTATATTTTTTAATTATTTATTAAAAAAAATAAAATTTAATATTTAAAATTCAAGGAGAACTATTTAAAACAAATTTTTCTTTAATAACTTATAATAATATGAAATCTATTTTTATCCTTTTTTTTCAAATTCTTTAAATGGAATATTCTTTTTTTCATTATAATAACAACTTACAGTGAAACTTTCTTGTAAATATTTTTTTTAAAAAATGAAACTTTCTTGTATATATTTTTTTTAAAAAATATATACAAGAAAGATGAAATGGAAATTAATAGTGTATTTTTTTGATAATATGCTTTTTTTATATTTGTTTATTGAACATCTATTATTATTGAATTAGAACCGAGGTAAATTAAGGATGTTGTACATGACGGCTTTTTCCGCTGTCTTTAAGGGAGCCAAAATATTTGATGTGCCCCAGTTCGACATCGATTCGTATCTAGAAGATGAAGGAAGGGATCTATGGGATCTCGTCTACGAGATCATTGAGTCAGAACATTAAGAAAGTGATTCTGACCATGCCACTCAAATTCCTCCAAAAACAACCCCACAAACTTAAAATAACTACCTATTTAGTACTTTACCTACAATAGAATAAAAATCTGTTCAGATTACCGAACAGAAACCTGACCAGAATTTAGAAAAGGTCATACCAGAATTCCTAAGTGATACACATTCTGACGAATAAGTAGACATATGGGATAAAATGCTTATAATAGCTACTCACCTACTATAACCTTACAACTTATATTGGCAAAATACAAAGATATCAATCAGTAGAGGCGTTCCACTGGAGGGAAAAACATCCCGTCTATTCTTGTATTACTACTAGATAATGCAATAAGAACATTTGAGGTTAAATACAAATTCAAGATAAGAAAGAAAATTAAAGTATATGCAGACGACATAGCCTTCAAATTTGACCCAGGAGATAGCATTGATGACATTAAAAAAAAAGTCATAGACCATTTCAAAGTCTATGGACTTGTCATAAACGATGATAAATGTGTAGATATAAGTGCTTAAAAATTCGACTTATTTAATCTCTCCCAATACAAAAAGAAGTTTAGATGTCTAGGCCTGAACATCAGCCAACACCCTATAAAGATATTTGAAGGAGTAATTAGCGATATACACAGTGAACAAAAAACATCTTACTTGAACAAGTTTAAAAGTGATGACTATCTTTACTAAAGAATATATTAACAATATATATTTTCCAGAGTCCAAACAAAACTGACACCAATCCTAGCGTCAGCTAAATTAAATCATATAATAGAGATGATAAACATATATAAAAGAGGAGTTGCTGTATTTATTCAAACAGGAGATTCTTTCAATAAAGTTTTTTATCCAAATAGACTAAAATATTTTGAATATTCACCCTTTCTAACAGACCTAGTCATTCATTATTTTTAAACCAGCTGAAAATGATTTTTATTTATAATGGCATTTATATTATTATTTTATGTGAATTTCACTAATGTTAAATTAGTGAAATGCATTTCACTAATTTTAGATTAGTTAAATTCATATAAAATAATATTTATTTTAATATAATATACTTTAATGATGTTAATAGCAATAATCAAAACCCCAAAACCCCTTAGTGAGGTTTATAAGTGCTTTGATTTGTAGGGTATAGTTGGGGTCTTATTGGGGTTAGTAGAGAAATTAGGCCAATTTGCAAATGAGAAATAGAAATTAGCGAAATTTAGGGTCTATTTATGATGATTTATATTTAGATTTACTGCTTAAGCTTAGGTATGGTACAAGTATTAATATAGACTAAGCCAAACCTGTACTAAATTATGCAGCAATAGCAAAAACGCAAGAGTGCCTCAACTGTTAGGTATCACTGCTTGCTAGCTGTTTAGCATTTTAATTCTGGTTGTTGAACGTATCCTGCAAGAAAATAAAAGTTCTCTCAGGCTCATATTGACTTCCTCTGCCACTCGAAAGACTTTGAAGTATTGGGCACACTTTCCATTAGACTAGCGAGCTGTGATGTTTCATCGCAAGTTTCCTGGCATGCGTATCTCTCCATAGACTATAGCCAATATTTATAGACGAAATGGTATTACTTTCAAGACTGTCAACAGAGTGAAGAGAGTATTTGATTTTACAGTGCCATTTTATAGTAATAATTTAAACTATATATATTATTAAATGCAGAGAGCTATTGACAATAACATTAAGTTCATACACGCTGATTGAAGCTGTGTTTACCTTCAAAATCTTTATTAATAAGTCTTGGTATAAGAAGTATGATAATATAGAAGTCTATGATTAAAAAGTGAAGGTAGTCACCCATGCAATTTTAGCTGGTATAAGTGAAGATTCAGGCTTAGAGAGTTATGTTATTCACCCTCGCTCTATTAAGCGAGAGTAGTATATAGATTTCCTACACAAGATCAGAGAGAAGTATAGTAACCAAGAGATCATCCTGTTTGTAGATAACCTCTCAGTTCATAAGACTAAGGAGTCTAAGAAAGCTTATGAAGAGCTAAACATAACTACTGTATACAACGTTCCTTATAGCCCTTAATTTAATGGAATTGAATTCTACTGGAGTTAAATCAAGACATACTACAAGAAGCTGCTGCTGTATCATCTTATGCATGACTTGCCCATCGATACAGTAGACTTAATTCAAAGCAGCTGTAAGAGAGTGAGCGTAGATAAGACAACAGTCTGTGCGAGAGAGGGAATAATGAATGTTTATAAATAAGTTTTAGATTTAAATGAATGAATAAGTTCACATATTAAACTAACCCATAAAGGGGTTTGGCTCCTCTTTCTTCTCCTCTTCTTATGGCTTGCTTGGGCCCATATTTCTTCTTAGTGCCAGCTCCTGCATCTATGTTCATTTCATCTGGTTTTTAGACATCTTTATAAAGTCTCTTGCTCACCTCATAAATTGTCTCCGACTTTCTTTCTCTGTGAACCTTTGCATGCTCTTTCATAAGATATATGCCAGTGCCAGATTTTCCTGCAAAATTATATGTCAAAGCTTACTTGAAACATAAGGATGCTTCTTAAGTTCCTCTAGCCAAGCTGAGCTTATTAGAATGCCTTGCTTTTTCTAGTCTTCAGGAGAGATAGAACTTTCTAATGTGCTTCTTCAATTATTTCTCTGAGATACTCCTCTTTTATTGTACCAAGAAGACCAAAGAAAAAGTTCCTCTCTGGTAGTTTATTAGAGAGTTGTTTCTTGGTAGGAAGGTAAACTACAACTTCCTCATCTTACATGCCATCCTCATAAAGATTTGTGACTGAAATCTCAGGGTAGTTGGGAATTTCTATTAGTTTAATCTCTTTATTTTTAAAAGCTTTCTTCTCCTCGCAAAGTATTGCTTTCAAGAATGAAATTTTGGTACCTTCCATCGTTGGAAGGAATTATCCAACTGTTTAAGATGTTAATAGTCGTAGTTATCTTACCATGTAAAGTTAGGTATCGATAGAGATCTTCCTTACTTCTGAATCTTGAGATATTTCTTGAGCCTCGACTCTTTTCATTTGATCATTGAGTGATTCCATCTTTGTTCCTCTTCCTATTAATGAATTTTAAATTATGATTTATAGACTTCTGGATCCTGTTGTTTAAAAACTTACTATTAAATATGGGCATCTTATAGGAGGTCAACCCTGTAAAGATACGTGGAGAAAGTTCCCAGAAGCTGTAACAAACTTCAGAGATGGAGCTCCATTTTTATCAATTTTGTTCCATTAAATTAGTACTAAATTTGTTTAAATTTAATTAGTACCGGTACTAAATCCGTTTAAGTTTAATTGGTACCAATTTAATAGTACCAAAACTTAATTAGTACCTAGTTTTAATCCAGTGAGGTTTTAATTGAAAAATTCCAATCTGGTTTAAAACTTAATTGGTACCAGTACCAACCTGAACTTTATCTGAATTGGTACCAGAATCAGAATTATTAAGAGTAAAATTACGAAAATTATACTTATAAACTGAGTATAAATATGAAGTGTTAGAGCTTAGATCAAACCATCATTAATGCTGTTGCAACTCCTATATAGTCCAGATACAGCTATAGAGGTTTTAAGAGCTTTATAATAGAAATTTAAATTTGAATTTAAACATGGCGGTCAACTTAAATCGTAGAGCAGCACTATTAGGAGCAAGTCAATCAATGCTCAACTTTGGCTCCACTAAAAAGCCTGAAATCATTTAGGTTGAGAGGGAGGTAGAGCTAAGAGCTCTTGAATTTGAAGCAAAGGTTTTTATCATAGAAGTATAAAACCAGAGGGAGAGCGCAGAGATAGGGGTTTAAACTTAAATTGATTATGTTGAGGAGCTAAAAGAACAGCAACCAATCGAAAGATAAAAAAATATTAATGTGAAGACTGCTAGAATCATTTCTCAACTGAACACTTGAAGAGACACCTTAAAGAGCAACACTCTGGCAAAGCCAAGATCTATTTCAAGCATGAAAAGGTAGATGGTAGGTATTAGTGTACGACATGCATGAAATCATATACTCACTCAGCTAAAGTTAAAAGGCATATGCAAAAGCATCACCTCAGTGAGTTCTTGATTGAAGATTAAGAGACTAAAAAACTAGTGCCAGCTAAAAGAAAATCTAATACTCTTGAGTCATAAAGAGAGCAGCAAGAGAGACTCAAGAGACAGAAGCGATATGAATCGATGAACCAGCCAGCAGGTAATACAATTTTAGCATGCTTCTAAGCGAAGGCTATGAATATACCTGCATTAAATGCAGTTGATCTCAGCACTTGTATTGAAAACTACTTGAATATAAACGTGCCTGCAAAAGCAAAGCTCATAGTAGTTGATGAGTATGCATACAAGGTGTACCCTTTTAGCTATCTCCTTAAGAACGAGCAATACTAAAATGAGTTTGCTAACGAATATATGATTCTTAGAGAGGCATAGAGAAAAGATTGCAAGAACTTGCTTAAGCTAGATGGTGTTATTTTAAGCTATGGTTTTATCGCACTGAGACTTAAGAAATATGAAATGACTCTGAGAGATTATTTATATCATAACAGATACCCAGATGATTTGAATGATATACTATCAGATATGATAAAGGGTGTCAAGGAGTTGCATGAACTTGGATATGTTCATAGAGATTTGAAACCTGAAAATGTAATGCTGAACCTCTGCCCTTTAGAAGTCGTAGTTATCGATTTCAATAGAGCCTTAAGATAAGAGATAGTAACTTTAGCAAAGGTTCTTGGCACTCCTGGCTACTTCCCAATAAGAGAGAAGTGGACGAATGGATCAGTTTAGTGGGATGTATGGGCAGTAGCTGCTATAATTTTAGAGAGTGACATGGAATGCATGTCTTACTATGGTACCAAATAAGAGAAATAATCAATAAGTTTAGCTAGTAAGCATATAAAGCAGGACGATATCTGCAAAGAAATCAAACAGATTGTAGACATGATAATTGTAAGAGCACCATCATATCCAAGATAATCCTTAGACGATTTACTTGAACCACTATAGAGAGCTAGATTCAAGAGATACAATAAAGACAAGCAGATAAAATTTGTGTGAGTTAAATCGCCTAATAATTATTAAATATACTTAAAATTCACATAAAACCTGCACTTTCTCTACTAACCCCAATAAGACCCCAACTATACCCTACAAATCAAAGCACTTATAAACCTCACTAAGGGGTTTTGGGGTTTTGAATGACATATACATTATTACACAATGTCCTTTAATTGGACACTCTCAAAAACTCAAATTATAAATTTTAACATTTTAATATTTTTTAGATTATAACTTAGTTAAATATATAACGATTAATGAAAGTTTATAAAGACTTATATTAGTTCTATATAGATTTTTAGAACTTCTCTCTTTAACTAATAGAGATTCTTAGGTACCGATAATAATAAATATTTGTGGACTAAATATTATAATATTATAACATTAAGGATTCTATATTATCTATTTGAAATTAAGTATAATTCTATATAGATTTATTGCTAATTCTATTTAGATTATGAGGATTCCTCAATTTCAATTTGCTAAATTACCTAATTAATTTTAGCATTATAATGTACTACAAATTATTATAACAAATTAGCTTTAATAAGTATATATTATTATATAATAATAGTTAAATTATTATAAGTATGATATTAAACATAAGTAAAGTCTTTAAATCAAACTTCCCAACCATCATGACAAATATTTTCTAATTTTCTAAATACATCAAAAAGTTAATCGGGGTTTGAAAAATATATGATAAGTCTACTTGAACTAAAAACTACTCAATATTTTGTAATCGATTTTAGAATCGATGATTACTCTTCAATTTAAGATAAATATGACCTAGAAATTTCAAACGTCCAATTCATTTAAACAGAATGGATCAACAAATATGAACTCCTATGGCAGACATTAACCCTATTCTCAAATTCAACAATTTTAAAAATGGGAAGCGATAAGAAAACCCTTTACTATAGGGCAAAAATGATAGCCAAGCACATGCCGAACTCTCTCATGATACTACTTTATAACTAACCTAAAGCTTTTGGTAAACCAGTAATTTGCAAATGTGGGCAAGAATTAGAAGCAAACTGGAAACATTTTCCCCATATTCAAAAAGATTTTATTGAACTTAGAAAGAATCTTCAAAAACTAATCAATAAGATTGAGAATTTTGTGATTGAGAGAAGTAAAATGGACTATAACCCAGATGAAACTACATAACTTGAAACACAACTCAAAGAAACGAGAATCAACTTGAAGAGAACTCAGAAAGTCATAAGACAACACATATGGGATTTAAATTAAAGGGCTTGACCCTTATATATATATTAACATATATTTAAGATCGGGGGTACCTAGAGACCTCAATGTGATCATATTATTATTATTATTATTATTATTGAACAACTTATTAAATTTATTTTTAATGTGATATTTTCTTAAGATAAAAGAAATTAAATAATTATTACATTTTAAAATTTTAACTAAATAAAATTCTATGAATTCAAAAGATATTTTAAAAAATATATTGTTTGTTTTTGTAAAAATAAATAAAATAAAATAATAAAAACAAATGCTATAAGGAAGTAAGAAACCAAAAGATATAAAATAATCTTCGTAATTTAAGTTAAGATCCTAAAACGGCTTTTCTTTTTTCTCTCAGAAACAAAAAATAATTCAAAAATTTAATATGATGTTGATATGGTCTTAAAAGTTTGTATTTAAAAATTAAATCATGCCTCAATGTTAAAAAATAAAGAAAAGAAGTAACTCAATATAAATCAAGACAAATTTAACTTCTGATTTGACAAACACTTTTTTGAAATTCAAATAATCTAAATTAAATGATAAAGCAAAGGTTTATAATTACTAATATTGATTCAAGAATATCTACTACTAATCTTTGGAATTTTTAGTAAAAATTGGAGTGAAGTTTAAAAATGTCAAAATTAAGAGATTGACTTTACCATCCAAAATCTAATAAATAGTTGCTATTTAACTCTTATTATACCCTACACTAATTCAGGCATACAAAAAAATGAAAGTAATAGAATATTTATTTAGAGGAAACTATTTTTGGCTCATAACTTAAAATAAGAGGCATGAGCCAGTTTTATTAAAATTAAGTAATTTAAATTGATAGCATTAACATTTAAACTTTAGCAGAACTAGTTTTTATTTAAAGATAGCATAGACTCTTATGGTTTATTATTTAAGAAAAATCTATTAAAACTCCAAATTTAATTCAATGACTCGAATTAATTTAAAATTAGATTTGAGATTATTTAGTTATATTTTTCATAGATTATTTAAGGCGATTATAATAATTAATTTTATGAATAAATTGACGCTAAAGGGAGGTAAAATTTATTTATTTTGTCTCATTCTTATGAAAACAACTGCATAAAAGAAACCATTTTTAGAGTTTACTTGGATTTTAAAGGGAAGCTATTTTAAGAAAATTCTTTAATTTTTAAAAATTAATTCCATTTTTGAATATTAAGGAACTAAATTCAAAGTATATTATTAGATGTTTTACTTAATCATAAATAAAAAACAAAATCAGATTAGGAGTAAGGCGACAAAATTGAAAAAGAATTATCAAATTTTAGAAAGTCTTATATATGTTCCTTAACTTTTGTACCTCTTTATGATCCTCTTAATTTTGATTGTGTTGCTAAAGTTATATAAATAACAAATGTAATCTCGCTTGATTTTATTTTATTAATAATTATATAAAATAATCTATGATTGATAATAAACGCCAAACCCCCAAAGTTCAAATGATTAAGCTAGTTCACAAATTTTTATGTTGATTAAAGTAAGGAAGCGTATAGACAATGTAAAAAATTAGTAATCAGATATAATTATTTTATAATACCAATAAAAATTTCTTTGTTGAATTGTCAAACAAAAAATGGTTTCCAGAAATTTCTACAGATTTTACATTTAATTCTTTGTATCTTTATACTTGTTTGAACAATTTATTAATCATGCAAATAATTCTAATTCTTAATACTTTACTATTTTTCATTTTAATTTAGTTTTTTCTATTCTCACTTTAATTTCTTCTTGTTGTTAAATTGTTCTAAGTTATTATTATCTAAATCTGCTTTTTCAATAGTTACTACTATTAAGATACTTCATGTTATCATTAACTGTATCAAAATAGATATTCATCTACCTCAAACGCTCAGAGCAAACTTTATTTAATAAATCAATAATATTTTTGGAATTAAGTTACAAATTCTTTTGCAAACCCTCGATTATTTTGAGATATCTGGTTATCAATTTTGCTCTAGTTTACATTTAAAGTCACAAATTGTTATTGATTGTCATTAACAAGTTTTCTTTAGATTGTTACACAATTCAGAACCTTCTTATATGATTAGCTTATACTTCTTGTGATACAACTTTAATTGTAGGTGATAAAGGTTCGATTTTATTAACTAAAATCTAAAGGCATTTTATATATATAAATATATCATCTTTCACTCCAATTATTAACTACTTAATTATTTATATGTCTATCTTACTTATTTTATCATATAAATTCTAAATTTGGTCATAGTTATTAAGTTTTTTTCATTTAAAATTTCATTAAGTTTACTATCTCGGATTTTATGAGACTTGCATAAAATAACTATCAATAAGTTCTACCATTTTACATAATTTATTAACTTCTAAATTGCTTGCTTATTACTCGCTTTATTTGATTTAATTTTGGAAAAGTAGAAAGAGACTCTATCTCAAAATCCTCTAAGCTAGAAAGCAAATATAATGAATGTTTTGATAGGAGTACAGGATAAGCCTTTTATAGCTTTTACTTGGATCTAAAGAAACATTTAATTTTTATCATCGCTTTTATAAAGTTATTTGGATTTCATTTTAATGATTTATTTTTTTCAATTGCAATTTATAAACCTATTTTTGATTAAGATATTTATATGTAGTATTTCATTACTTTCATTTTTTCTTGAATTTAAGTATATCAACCAATTCCTATTGAACTTATAAAATCTCTTTTTAATTTCCTTTTAAAGTTAGATTTTTACATTTTTATAAGATTGTACTACAACAATGATTTGTAGTTTAAGAAATTTCAAAATCTTGATTTAAATTCCTCATTCTTAAGTTCTGTTAATTATTCTTAAATTTGAAAATTCAGCTAGGTAGTTTGATGCTTTCTGATCGGAATTTGTCAACTAACTCAAATTACTTCTTAAATATTTTACTTCGCTTATTTTTACTCATGCTTTTAGAATATTTAGGAAAAGTTTTCGCAAGTTTAAATAATTTTGGTAGTTAAAAACTTTGGTAACAATTATTTTAATAGCCTCATTATGATTAAGCACTTTTTAATTCTAGAATTTTACTATATTTTATACTAAGAGTGTATAATAATACTATTAAATAATTTACTTTTAAATTTAATCAATCATTAAAAGTTATTAAAATTGATTTAACCTACACCAAACTATTAAATCTATTATAAAGTATTTATGATTTATAATACGAAAACTTTAAATTATTAATTATTCTAATTACATTAATACTTAAACTTATTATTAAAATCAAAAATGAAAATCTTTCTGATTTGTGCTATTCTTCCTCATCTTCATCGTCATCTTCTTCGTCATCATCATTTTTATCTTTTAAGTCTTCTCTGACTTCGGTAGTGCGAAGCACCAGTCCAGCTGTACCTGTGGTCTTACCAGGTATACTATTAAAAAAAATTTATGATATTATTTTTGTAACTTACATTTTAAGTGAGTGCTGTGCTTCCACCTGCATCTGATCTATACGAATACTTTTTAATATGTTAAGTTTTTGATTAAATTTAAAGTTTTTATATTATAAATCATAATTACAGACTTAATCAAAGTATAAAAACTTAAATAAACATAAAAAAAAATTCAAATTTTTCTTAATTAAACTCAACCTCAATATTTGGATTGTTTTTATATAATCTATTAGCGAAATAAATATTTTGTTCGATTTATTATTATTCTAATGCTTTTAATATGATGAATCAGTTTTTACAAAAACTTAAGTTTCAAAATTTTTTAATAAACCGAAAGTCTTTTTTAATTTTTTAAATTAATAACATTTAATTAATCGAACACTATAAAGTTTATAAAAGATTTATAGCAGAAGTAGACTAATTGAAGATATTTGTAAACTGAAAAATAAGGTAATCTCACTGTTTTTATTTTTATCAATTTTAAATTAATCAAGTACCAATTACTTATTAAATTATGTGTTAATGAAATTTTTTATAGTTTCGAAATAATAAGTTTAACTTTTGCAAATTTAATTTATGAACTCTAATTAATAACTTCAAATCATAAAATTATTATACTATAAACTAGGGATATTATTTAGAGAAATCCCTTTCAAGTCAATTACACCTCCTTCATGGAGGTGCATCACAGGCTACTTATTATTTATGAAGTTGTCAATATAGTTTTACATTTGGCTCATTTCGTCACTTACCCTTTTATTTTGGTCTTTGATATTGTTCTTGAATTTTGATTTTGATAGTAGATTTTGTTTAGACTCCTCTTATTTTTATGAATTTAATATTCTTTTAATGTTTTGCTTCAAGAGATGAACACACCTTCACTTATTTACTATATTAAAAATTAATCTGGTATATAATACCACTAAATGTAATAGAGTTATTTATGGCTTTTGCAAAATGAGGATTCATTTGGACTATGCTATTTTATGAGCTATCTAATCTAATTTTTCTATACTCTTTTACTTTTTGTATCATTTCATTCACCTCATTCGAGACAAGAGATAGTAAGACATCTATTATTCTTTTAGTATAAGTTAAACCAATCACATTAATTTGTCAAAAATCTTAGTAATGATGATTATTCTTGGAGTACTCAAGAAAGTCGTTCGCAGTAAGTCCCTCATTTTATGGCTCTAATTCGACGTCACTTGACGAATTAACATTAAAATTATGCATTTTCAAAGTGATGGTTATGAGGTCACATGGTCATAGTCATGGACATCATGATTATGAAATATCATTAAAACGACGAAGGAAGTGACCACGTGACTAACGTGACCACATATCTTTAGGGTTGAGATCTGGTTGTAGTCCCTGCTCTATTTTTAACGTAACTCGAAAAATTAAAACTGAAATAATTAATTTTCAAGTTATCATTCTTTAGAAGCCGGATAAAAAATTTCTTTACGGCGAGCTTTGCTTGAGACTCTATTCCTTGTGACTTCTCATGAAATCAGGAAGCAAAAATTCTACATAGAATTAAGCCAAAGTCTATCTATAAAATTGGTGTGCCAAAAAGTCAATCATAGACCAGCTTTTTTGGACTAAAATAAGTCTACAAGCATATATAGAAAAATGTTCTAAACTCAGATAGAGTAAGCCTAATTCCATATGATTTTCAAAATCTACGTTGAAACAGTTGAAGATACTCAAGGTGAAGAGAACTCAAAAACACTTGAAGCAAAACTTTAACTGGCATGGAAATCAATGAATGAATGGATGTGATCACATAATCATTGTCATGGCCATCATGGATACGAAAAATTCACAAAGACGACGAAGGCATTGGCAAAATCCAAAACCCCTGAAGTTGTTTGATTAAGTTTTTGATTGATAAATGTAGACTTTTAACGCATGCTTTATTAGGGTTTTAATAGGGTTTATGTATGGGTTTAATTTAATAATTTAAGTGAGTATATGCGAGGTTTGGGGTCAGTTTATGACAGTTAGTAAGGTCAAGATTTTGTATTGATAAGAAGATAAAAAAATTAATTAAAATACATTTATAAATCATTTGTTTAAAAGTCTTTTAAGAATGCTTATTTTCCTCTTCATCTTCATCATCATACTCATTATTGTACTACTTTACTTTTGTTGATTTCTAGCAAGATATTCCACACTCATTCTTACTGTCAATAGCTTGAACTTTTTCTGTTTTTTGTGTGTTTTTGCTGTAAACTTGGCCACTTCTCGATTTTAGACTGCTATATCAGAGATGCTGCCTGGAACCTGAACTCCATTTTATTCACAGAAATTTAATGAAATTAGAGATGTTTAATAAATTAAAATTAACTCAGTCTTAATTAATAAAAACATGCCTAAAATTAATTAAGACATCCCAATTAAGAATTCTTATTAAATTAAAACTATTAGTAGCAAGTTAAATCTCTGATCATTAAAACTTTCAAAGTTTTAATTTGTTAATTTTAATTTATTAAACATCTCTAATTTCATTAAATTTCTGTGAATAAAATGGAGTTCAGGTTCCAGGCAGCATCTCTGATATAGCAGTCTAAAATCGAGAAGTGGCCAAGTTTACAGCAAAAAACACACAAAAAACAGCAAAAGTTCAAGCTATTGACAGTAAGAATGAGTGTGGAATATCTTGCTAGAAATCAACAAAAGTAAAGTAGTACAATAATGAGTATGATGATGAAGATGAAGAAGAAAAAAAGCATTCTTAAAAGACTTATAAAACAAATGATTAATAAATGTATTTTAATTAATTTTTTTATCTTCTTATCAATACAAAATCTTGACCTTATATAGATTTATTGTTTAAGTTGCGATATGGATGCGATGAATATAGTGAATAACTCAAGCCTGTTCTGAATTATACGTCTATAGCAAGGCTACTCCATAAATCTCCAGCAACTGTGAGGTCTCACTGTCTATTAGCATTGAATTTAAAGAGATAGCATCTTAATTCTAAGCCTAAGAGACCCTTAAAATTTTAGCAGCATCATATTGAATATCTTATTAATGATAAGACTCTTAAATACTGGGCTCATTTCTCTCTATCCTAGAGGGCTGTGATGTTTCATCGCCAATTTCCTGAGCTTCACATATCTGCTTAATCGATAGCTAACATATATAAAAAGAACGGAATATCTTACAAGAAAGTCAATCGCATTAAGAGATTGATTGACTTTAATGTTACATTTTATAAGGATTATTTAAATTATATATTCGATTAAATGCAGAGGGCTTAAGAGCATAATATAAAGTTCATTCACGGTGATGAGGCAGTATTCACATTCAATACCTTTATATCAAGTCTTGGTACAAAAGGTATAGTAATATAGAAGTTTTATGATTAAAAGTTAAGGTATAAACTCATGCAATCCTTGGTGGAATTATTGATAAAAAAGATATAATTAGGAAATTTGAGAAAACAAATACATCTTTAATATTTATTTAATTATAACTGTCTCTAAATACAAATGCTTTTAATTCTAATTTGATTTAGTGCACTTTTAATTTTAAATATATCTAATTAAATAATTATGACCAGATTGTACATTGTACAGTTTTAGAATTAGTTTTTATTTTGAGATAGATTGTACAGTTTGAAAGTGATATATAGTAAAATAATTAGATTAATAATTAGAATACATAATGGAGTAATTTCTCTCAAACTAACACAAATGCATCACTCTCAGTGCAACAAACCCCGAAACGCCTTAACTTCCCTGAATGTGTTCTTGTGTATAGTATCACCATTCCCGTTGACCCTGAACAGCACCTCACTCTCTCGCTTTGTACCGTAAATCACCTTTCTGTATTGCGTCTCCATTCTCTGCCGTCCTTGGTCAATGCCAGTACCTACAGATAAGCGGTGTTCGTGTAGGGAAGTCTGTGTTGCCAAGATGGTATAGAGAGAAATTTAGGATGTCTAAAAGAGCACGGTATTGCAGCACTGACACTCGGTGGCTTTAGGACCAATGACGGCAGAGACTGGAGACGCAATACAGAAAGGTGATTTACTGTACAAAGCGAGAGAGTGAGGTGCTGTTCAGGGTCAACGGGAATGCATTTGTGTTAGTTTGAGAGAAATTACTCCATTATGTATTCTAATTATTAATCTAATTATTTTACTATATATCACTTTCAAACTGTACAATCAACTCAAAAAAAAAAAATAAGTAGACATACAATCAAAACCCAAAAACCCTTTCAGTAGTTTGATTGAGTTTTTGATTGATAAAAGTAGACTATAAGGCATACTTTATTAGGGTTTTAATAGGCTTTATGTAGGGGTATAATGTTTAAATATTAGTAATTTAAGTGAGTATATGGAGGTTTGGGGTCAGTTTATGACAGTGAGTATATAGATTTATTGTATAAGTTGCGATATGGATGTGATGAATATAGTGAACAACTCTAAACGTCTATAGCAAGGCTACTCCATAAATCTCCAGCAACTGTGAGGTCTCACTGTCTATTAAAATTGAATTTAAAGAGATAGCATCTTAATTCAAACCTAAGAGACCCTAAAAATTTTAACAGCATCATATCGAATATCTTATTAATGATAAGACTCTTAAATACTGGGCTCATTTCTCTCTAGCCTAGAGGGCTGTGATGTTTCATCGACAATTTCCTGAGCTTCACATCTCTCCTTAATCTATAGCGAACATATATAAAAAGAATGGATATCTTACAAGACAGTCAATCGCATTAAGAGAGTGATTGACTTTAATGTTCCATTTTATAAGGATAATTTAAATTATATATTCGATTATATGCAAAGGGCTTAAGAGCATAATATAAAGTTCATACACGCTGATGAGGCAGTGTTCACCTTTAATACCTTCATATCAAGGTCTTGGTATAAGAGGTACAGCAACATTGAAGTATATGATTAAAAGGTTAAGGTTTAAACTCATCCAATACTTGGAGGAATAAGTGAAGATAGTGGCCTCGAGACTTATGTTATTCACCCTCGTTCTATAAAGACGGAATAATATATTAAATTCTTGCAATAACTCAGAGATAAGTACGCTGACTAAGAAAGTATTCTATTCGTTGATAACTTGTCAGTTCATAAAACTAAAGACTCAAGGAAGGAATATGAAAGGCTAAATATAACACCTGTATTCAATGTTCCTTACAGCCCTTAGTTCAATGGAATTGAATTATATTGGGGATTATTGAAAGGTCATTATAAGAAATCGCTGCTCTACCATATGATACATGATTTAAAGATAGATACAATAGATTTTATTAAGAGAGCTGCTAAGAGAGTCAGCGATGATAAAGCTAAAGTATGCGCAAGAGAAGGGAGATTTTGTGTATATAAATAAGTTTTAAATTTAAATGAATGAATAAGTTCACATATTAAATTTGCCCGTAAAGGGATTTGGCTTCTCTTTCTTTTCTTCCTCTTAGGGCTTGCTTGGGCCTATGTTTCTTCTCTTAGTGCCAGCTCCTGCATCTATATTCATCTCTTCTGGCCTTTATAAATCTTTGAAGAGCCTCTTACTCAATTCATGTTTTACTAGAGACTTTCTCTCTCTGTTTAATTTGCTGCGCTCTTTCATCAATATATAGCAATACCACGTTTTTCTATAAAGTTAGAAGACTAAGCTTACTTGAGATGAAAGGATGCTTTTAAAGTTCATACAGCCAGATATCACTTATTTTAATACCTTGCTTCTCTTTCTTCAGGAGAGATGCTGTATCGTTTATTGTGAGCTTATTAAATAACTTCATTTAAGTAATCAGGTTTCAGAGTTCCAAGAACACCAAAAAGAAGTTTCTCTCTGGCAACTTATTAGAGAGCTGTAGCTTTGATGGAAGGTAGAGCTACGTCCGGATCACTCATAGCATCGTCATATAGGTTTGTCACTGATATTTCAGGGTAGTTAGGTATCTATCATCCTAATTTCATTAGACTTAAAAGCTTTTTTCTCTTCACTCAGTAAGGCTTTTAAGAATAAGATTTTAGTTCCCTCCTGGGTTGGCAAGAACAATCCAACTATAGTTAATCTATTAGTATAAGTTAAAAGTTTACCTTGCTAAACCAAGTACCTATAGAGGTCCTCTTTACCTCGAAACTTTCCTATTAAATCTTAAGATTAAATTATCTTCATTGCATCATTCATAGACTCCATCTTGCTTCCTCCTTCTAGAAATGTTAATGAAATTTAAAATTATGGATATCCATTCTAAGTTTATTAAAATCTTACTACTAAATAGGGAGGACTACTGGAGGTCAACCTAGAAAAGATATAAGCAGAAGCATTGAAAAACTTGCTCCAAGTTTCACAGATTGAGTTCCATTTTTATCAAACTATCTCCATTAAATTGCTCCTAATAATGTTTAATTATTTTAGGAGGTCCACCAAATCAAGTTCAAACTTAATTTGGAGGACCTCCTAGAGAAACAAAACTTCATTAAGAGTATTTTAATTTACCAAAATGTATAAAATTCTCATAAAATATGTCAACTTACAGTCTTTATGGTTATTAATTTTCTTACCTCTCAGCAAATAATCTACCAGAGTGTCTTATACACTATTATATTAGCTTATCTTGGTAGATTTTATCATTATTATAATAAAATATATCAGAAAACTAAAATGAGCGCTAACCTTTTGAGAAGAGCGGCATTACTTGGATCATGTCAATTAAAGTTATCATTCCAGCAACCAAGAAAAGTAGAGACCAAAGACGCTTGTACTCAGTGGGAGCCTACTTATGACACAACTTTGACGAGTCAAGCTTTGAGATTTAAATATAAGTTAAGTAGGAGGTTATAATAGAAGCTGTCTAAATTGAGGAGGAAGTTAAACAACCCTCCATAGAGCATTAATAAATACAGCCAAAGTTGACTATTAATGCAAAGAATGCAATAAAGTTTTCCCTTACAAGTCAACTTATAAGAGACACTTGAGAGATTATACACAACGATATGCCAAGGTTATATCTCAAGCATTAAAAGAAAGATGGAAGTATGTCTGTGAGTTCTCTGAGAAGCCATATTCTCATACTAGAGACCTCAAAGTGTACTTAAAGAAAAAGCACAATTAAAGATTTGTCTTTATTCATGAACCTACAGGGAATAGATTCCTCTAAAATAGAAGATCAAGAAATCCAGTGGAGTCTCCTTAGAGTTGAAGTCTGGAAGTAAGTAAAATGAAGAAAGCAGTCAAGAACTTTTCCAGTCTCTGAGATCAATAAAATCATGGTTAAAATAGAGGCAATGAAGATTCCTATATTAAAAATTATTGACTTAGATTCTTGCCTAGAAAGCTACGTCACTCTTGAAGATAAAAAAGAGAAGATAGTCATTACTGATGACTAATATGCTTATAAGATATATCCTTTCAATTACTTCCTTGCTGATGACAAGTTCCGAATGGAATTTGCTAATGAATATTATGCTCTTTAAAAGGCAAAGTTAAATGAGTATAGGCATATCATATAGCTTGATGCTATTTTACTTGGTAAAGATCATGTAGCCTTCAGGCTTCCTTTACTTGAAATGACTTACAGAAAATTTTTATCTGACAATAGATGTCAGAGATAAATTGGCTAGATAG
>ARYC01016965.1:0-54895 GCA_000711775.1 Oxytricha trifallax
AACTCAAACTCTTAATGGCACGTCTATAGCTTGGCTGCTTCTCAAATCTCCAGCTACTGTTAGGTCTAATTGTCTATTAGCATTGAATTTGAAGTGATTGCATCTTTTCTAATCAAAGAGACCTTTGAATATCTAGTAGCATCATATTGAATATCTCGTAAAAGATAAGACTTTTAAGTGCTGGGCTCATTTATCTCTCGCCTCTAGAGCTATGATGATGCATCGTCAAATTCCTGAGCTTTAAATCTCTGCATAATCTATAGCTAACATATATAAATAGAATGGAATATCTTACAAGACAGTCATTTGCATTAAGAGAGTGATTGACCTTACTTCTCAATTTTAGAAGATAAATTTAAATTATATATATGATTAAACGCAGAGGGCTTAATAGCATAGCATTATGTTTATTCATGCTGAGTCTACATTCAGTACCTTTATATCAAAATCTTGGTACAAGAGGTATAGCAACATTGAGGTTTATAACTAAAAGATTAAGATTTAAACTTATATTATTCTTGGAGGAATCAGTGAAGATAATAGCTTTGAGACATATTTTATTGACCCTCGCTCAATAAAGACTGAGCAATCAAAACCCCGAAACCCCTTAATGAGGTTTATAAGTGCTTTGATTTGTAGGGAATTTGTTAGGGGTTGGGGTTATTAATTAAATGCGAGACAAAATAACAAGCTTTTAGGGTCTATTTATGATGAAGAGTATATAGATTTTGTGTTTAAACTGCGCTATGGATGTGATATATACAGTGAATAAGTCAAACCAGTACTGAACTATAAGTCTATTGCAATGCTCTTAAAGCGAAGTCCATCAACTGTTCGATCCCACTCTCTTATAGCAGTATAACTAAAGCAATAATAGCTGAATTCTATGCCTAAGAGGATGTCAAAGTTTCTATAAAAGCATATTGACTATCTTATTAATGATAAAACTTTGAAGTATTGGGCTCACTTCTCTCTCGACTAACGAGCTATTATGTTTCATCGCCAGTTCCCTGAGTTGAAGATCTCTGCATAGACTGTTGCAAACATTTATAAACGAAACGGTATCTCTTACAAAGGTGTAAATCGTATCAAGAGAGTCATTGATTTCACTCTGCCATTTTTACAACAACAACTTAAATTATATTTATAATTAAATGCAGAGAGCCTAATAGAATAATATTAAGTTTATTCATGCTGAGAGGCTGTGTTTACCTTCAACACTTTCATCTAGAAGTCTTGATATAAGAAGCATAGTAATATAGAGGTATAAGACTAAAAAGTCAAGGTATAAACAATGGCAATTCTTGGTGGAATTAGCGAGGATGCTGGTTTAGAAACTTATGTTATTCATCCTCGCTCTATTAAGACAGAGCAGTATATTAAGTTCTTAGAGCAGCTGAGAGAGAAGTGCCGTGAATAAGAGATTATACTATTCGTTGATAATCTTTCAGTTCATAAGACAAAAGAAACAAGGAAAAGTTATGAACAACTAAGAATAACACCAGTGTTCAACGTGCCTTACAGCCCTTTAGTTTAATGGAATTAAATTCTACTGGGGTATACTAAAAGGTCATTATAAGAAACTGCTGCTATACCATCTAATGCATGACCTCCCTATCGATACAGTAGACTTTATTAAAAGCTCAGCGAAGAGAGTAGATAATTTGTTGGCTTAAAAGTGTGCTAAAGAAGGGAGAGTGAATGTATATAAAAATGTTTTGTAGTTAAGTTAATGAATATATAAGTCACATTTAAAATTCTTTAGATGGAGTTGGCTTCTCTTTCTTTTCTTCTATTTCTTGCTTCTCTCCTCCTAAGTTTCTTCTCTTGCTGCCAGCTCCTGAATCTATGTTCATTGACTCTGGAGGCTAAATATTTGAATAAAGTCTCTTGCTAACTTCATACTTTGTCTGCGACTTTCGCTCTCTGTGAAGCTTGCTCTATTCCTTCATCAAGAAGATGCCAGTACCAGATTTTTCTAAAGAGTTAAGCTAAAAATCTTACTTGAAATATAAGGGTTCTTCTGCAGCTCTGATAGCCAGCTCTCACTTATCTTGATCCCTTGTTTGTCTTTATCTCTGAAGAGATGCTGTACCTTTTCTTATGAGATTCTTGAATAATTTCTTTCAAGTAATCACCTTTAATTGTTGCAAGTTATACCAAAGAAATAGTTTCTTTCAGGCAGTTTATTAGACAACTGCTTCTTAGTAGGCAGGTACAACGAAACCTCTGGGTCATTCATAGCATCATCGTATAAGTTAGTCACTGAGATTTCTGGATAGTTTGGAATCTCTGCAAACTTTACATCTTAAGTTTTCAATAATTTCTTCTCTTCGCAGAGTATCGCTCTTAGAAATGATATTTTAGTACCTTCCATCGTTGGCAAGAACAAACCAACTACAAAATAAAGATTAGCAACTATGAGTTTATTACCTTGCTGCACCAGGCAGCGATGCAAATCCTCCTTGCTTCTAAATCTTTGAATCAATTCTTGTGCTTGCACTCTTTTCATTGCATCATTTATTGACTCCATCTTGTTTACAGATCTAAGAAATGAATTCAAATTTAAGTTTATTGATTTCAATTATATACCTCTGTAAAACTTACTATTAAATATGGGCATCCTACAGGAGGTCAACCTCAAAGAAGGATATGGAGAAGGTTTTGAGAACTAGTTTCAAACTTGAGAGATTGATATCAATTTCTACTGTTATTATACCATATTTTTAGATTTAAATTGGTACGTACTTAATTAGGAGCAGCTCCTAAAATGCTAGTACTTAATTAGGAGCACCCTAAATTTAATCATAAAATTACAAAATACCTCCTAAAGCAGTACGTACTTAATTAGGTGCACCTCCTAAATCGTTACGTACTGTAATAAACTTATTATTGATAGAAATAATGGTTACTTCCTCGCCCATATTTAAAGCTGAATCGTCTCTTACTGCTCATTATTCTCCTCTAACACTCTAAAAACTTCCCTTGAAACTTGTATGCCCGCAAACCTCTCATATAAGCTCTCAGTTATAGAGGCAGTTTTATATTTTAAATTCAAATTTAAAAATAAGCGCTAACATTTTAAGAAAAACAACAGCACTTCCATCAAACTAAATGAGACTTACCTTTGGCAGCAATAAAAAGTGTGACAGCTGCGAGATGAACTCTCATAAAGAACTACCAGAGCTACCACTTGAGGTCTCTGTTATTAAAATAGAAATTAATAATAGAAAATAAATGGCAACAAGTGTGTGGGAGACAGAGAGGAGGAGAAAGGTATTAATGAAACTCCTATACAAACTGAAGAAATAGAAGTATACTTTTGTGAGCTGTGTGAGAGAGATTTTGCTCATAAATCTAGCTGGTACAGGCATATGAAGGTCCATAAGGAAGCTAAGCCTACTGTATACTTAAAGCATGACAAAGTTATGGAAAGTATGATTGCTTTGAGTGCCATAAGCAGTACTCTCACACAAGAGACTTAAAGAAGCATCTTTTAAAAGCCCACAAGAAAGAAATAGAAGTTGAAGATTAAGACACTCAACTAAAGTTGCTCAACAAAGAAAAGCAAGAAAGCCTCTTTAAGTTGCTGAGCTTTAACAGGCAAGCGAATCAGAGTATGTGAGGATAACACGCAACCTCTTAGCATCAGAGGTCACTAAAATCATGATTAAAATATAATACAAGAAAATTCCAGTACTAGCATAGATTGATTTAGATACTTCTCTATAAAGCTACCTAATTCTAGAGGACTCCTATGACAAGAAAGTTATTAAGGATCATCAGTATGCTTACAAGGTATATCCTTCAACTATCTCCTTAGTGATGATAAATATTAAATGGAGTTTACTAATGAATATTAAGTACTCACTCAGGCTAAGTTTAAAGAGTGCAAATACTTAATAAAGCTAGATACTGTTCTCCTAGCCAAAGATCATGGAGCTTTCAGACTACCACTCTTTGAAATGACACTCAGAGATTTCATAACTGATCAAAGAAATCATAGATAGCTTGCTTTAATATCAACCTAGCTATACAAGGTATCAAAGAGCTTTAAGTTAGGCTTTGTTCACAGAGATCTCAAGCCTGAGAATATAATGTTGAACTTTTCACCAGCAACAATAACAATTAATGATATCAACAGAGCCTTAAGAGTGGAAGTATCAAGGCTTGGAAGTGTAATGGGAACTCCAAGCTATTATCCAGAAAGAGAAGAATAGAGAGATGGAGACTTACAATGGGATGTGTGGGCTTTAGCAGCAATAATAAAAGAGTGCGATATGCCTCGCAATGAATACTACTCTACAAGATGCGAGAAGGATGCTAAACAAAGAATAAGGCAATTTATTGACAAAACAAGAGTATCTAAATCAATGAAACAAATGGAGAGTCAATATTAATTAAACCAAACTCAAGATCAGACATATCAATAGAGCAGATAGAGTTGTGGTTAAGTAAGATAAACTTCAGACCTCTCCCACATGATCCAAAAGTGCATTTTGAGTGATTAAATTAAATACATTTACTACAAATTTCAAATTAAAACCTATTAATAACCCCAACCCCTAACAAATTTCCTACAAATCAAAGCACTTATAAACCTAATTATTAAGGGGTGGGTGGTTGAGGGGTTTTGGGGTTTTTAATGTCCTAGTAATTGAGTTGTCAAGTAATTCAGCTGATTATCCTGACTGAATATAAAAAATAAATATATATCAATGCTATTATTTTAGTAAAAGCAACTATAAATAATATTTTATGAAAATAAATGAAAATAATTAATTTGATATCAAAATCTTTACCTAAATAATTAAGGTATTAAATCCTAAAGATAGAATCTATGTTCAAATTTTTGATCAAATTTTTACTAAACTTTGTTTGACTAAAAGGAGCTACTATATAAAATAAAGGATCCTTAATTTAGAGTCCCTCATCTAAAAAGAGGCCATCCAATTTATTTTTTGAGATTATGATATCAGTTTACTATAAATTAGAGCTCACTTCAAAAATTGGGTTTCTTATCACAAAATTTTTGAAATTGTTGTTTGAAATTGATGCTTTGAAAGCTATTTATCCATCAGGATCCTCCACATTCATTTTTTAAAAAATATAATAAAACAATTGCATCTAATTTTTAATTCACACTCAAGGATATTTTGAAAGAGTGGGATGTACCAGAACCCCCACTAGCACTTGAAGTATTAAGTGTAGTTACAGTATTATTTTCAAATATAAACATATTGGGTTAAATTTTTGCACACTCTGCCGAGGTAAACTGGAATATCATCCATGATGAAGGTGAAACTAAGTCAAATGTGTTGTTAATAAACTAAATATTTCCATATGTAGCTTAAGAAGCAATCCAGCTATACTCATCAAATGAGTTGCCATAAAAGTAGCTATTTTATACAATGAATGAGTTAATGATTGGCTTAGATGAATCACATGTGACAATGTTAGACTGTAAACCTCTAGACCTTGATAAATCGATGATTGAGTTATTAAGAACAACTGTATAGCCAACTGTACTCTGAAAGAACATGTACAAATAGTGCAATCGACAGTTCTAATGAATTAGTTAAGAATTAAAACAAAATTTGTGTTATTTTTTAAAAAAATAATTAAAGATCTCTAATTAAATTGACTTACATTCATATTAAGAGTGTTGATATTATTTTTCTGCAGGATTACAACATGATAAAGCATTTCTTCAGCTATTTTATAAATTTGTTATTTTGAATTAAATTTCATAATTCTTAACTTACTATAAATGTCTAAGTTGTACATATTTACATTGGAATACTTTAACTCAAATAAATTTCCATTTATTTACGTTTCACTGTTAGATATCAATCCAAGATTCAAATAACTCTGAAAAATGTAGATTTTAGAATAATTTGAGACTAAATTGAAAGTTGTGAAAGTTGGCTAGTAATTCAAGTTATAGTGAAGGGGTTTTGAGGTCGGGACTAAATAAGCAACATGATCTAATTGATTTAGAAATATTTCACCATCTTTAATGTGATAAGTTCTATATTAAATTAAGGTTAATATTAAATTACTAAAATGTTATGTTTTGTTGTAAGACCAGTTCTATAGGGTCTTGGACAATCCAAAAATGGTTAAAAGTACTATTTTTTATGTTTATGTAAATAGATCGATTCAAGCCAATTAATGAATTATGAATTTCTTTCACTGCAGTTGTTATTTTCTTATATGGGTATTCAATAGTTCCCAATTCCAAGTCGATCTAACTGCTTGCATCGATAAAATAATGATTAGATCGGCATAATCTCAATTACTAACTGCTTTCAGAACCTATCATATATTAAATTTGATTCTCACTGCATTGTTTGACACATTAAAGAGAATCTACATCTAAATATTCTTAAGAGTCTGCGCATTTTAAGCATTTGTTTTAATTCAAGCAAATTGAGCATTTTTGTTGAGTCTGGTTTAAGCAAGATTCGCATTAGTACTAGGGTGTTGACGTCACCGTTTATATATCACTTATATTGCTGTTTTGTTATGAGTAAAAATTATTTTCTTGAACAAATTACCCACTCATTAAATCGCATTCTACACAACTCCATTCTTAACCATTTTCATCAATATAGGAGTTGGATTTATTATTACAATAAGTGGGTTGTTGAGAGCTTATTTACAGTAAAATAGTTAGCATGTAAATTATTACAAAATATTTGTTTGAAAGTTAGGCCATATTTTATTTTTGTTATTGCACTCCTTCAGTATTAATATTTGTGCTTCTGTATAATAATGCTTTTAATTTTACTATTAATATTGTTATAATTTAAGATTAAGTATGCTAGATAAAAATAAGCATAAAGAATTTACATAATTTTAAGTGAATTTATTAGAGCAATTATTCCAAACTCTTTTTAAAGATCTCTTTTTACAAGTCTTAAGAACTATTTTTTAAGGCTTATTTTATAAGTTAATATACATATCTTATATATAAAATACTTTTAATTTTAGCATTAAATTAAAAAATTTATGTTAATTTCCCTTAATGATTAATAAATTTTCTATAAAAAAACAAAAAAAATACATTTACATAAATGATAATGATCAATAAACTAAAATTAAAATTTAGAAATTTTTTTAAAAACTACTTTAATAATAATTAATTATTTAATGAATTGAGAATATAAGACTTAAAGTAGATTGGATATTACAAAAGTTTAGATATTATATTAAACTTAAATATAAATAATTATTTATATTTTATTAAAAAAATAAAGATATTTATTATAAATCATTGCGTGAATTTGTTTGCTTGCATACTTTATATAAATATTTATAATTAATATTTGCTATTAAATTATGAAAATTTCCATGAATATGTATTTAAGAAGACTCAAGATGTGCTCTAGGAAGACGAAGAAGAAGAGGATGACGCAGATCAATTACTCGACAAGTGAACATTAATATCAGCATCAATCAAAAAGGATATTGATTGACTTTCTCTTATATATAAAAGTTGAAAATATAAACATAACACCAATCATAAAGAGTAAAATTGCATTTATTGGACTTTTAAAAGAGAAGCAAACAAGATAAATTATCGACTAAACATTTAATAAGGTTGCTTGCATAGGATATTTGTTGAAATTGCATATTTTACACTTTACAGTTTATTATTTATGAAACTATTTACATTTACCTGTTTCGATCTATGACCTATATCAATGAAAGAGTTATAGAAAAATGATTAAAGCATTCATGGAAAAGTACAGCACAGATAGCGCCAGCGAATGGGAAGAGAGCATAGATCCAAACCCACTTGAAGGCCTCTGGACCTAAGTCAAACAATTAAGTGAAATTTGTGCCTAAACCAATGGCAGGGTTCAAAACAGCTCCAGATAATCAAACATAATTTTTATTTATGATGATAAGTGCTACTTTAAGAATTAAAAGCTTAAAAAACAATTTTATACATATCTATTGTGAATGTTATTTTGTGGCCATTAAGCATTGCTCTGGCTCCAATATAAGCACTAGCAATAATGAAGCAATTAATAGCTTTCTCTTTGGAGAACACAGTTTTTTGCTCAGTTTAGGTCAAATAGAAGAATACCACTAGAAAAGAGCCAAGAGTCTCAGCCACCATAGCGTAGAAGAAATATGATGGATCCTTCAAGGTAATCATTAATAAACATTTCTATATAACATTTTAAAATTGCTATATGTGTGTTTATTGAATGTTTCCACTGATAGCAACATCAGTTCTAAGGAACCATGACATAAGTGCACCAAGGAATCCACCAAGAAATTGGAAAATAATGTAAGCAATGCCAAGTGGTCTAGGGAAGTTGCCAACATCTTTTCTCAACATGAAAGCAAGCGAGATTGCTGGGTTATAGTGTGCACCTGATATTTTCCACCCAAAGATTATCAAAACCCATAAACATAGAAGCAGGGCAGTCTGATTCCTGGAGAAGTTATTGACGTTTTCAGGGTCTGCGTCTACTATCAAATATTGAGTGGAGTTGAATGAGATGGTTAGGAACATTGTGCCTATCAATTCAAATATCAACTTAAGCATACTCAATAATTACATATATTAATAAATTAAAAAAAAGATAATGCTATTTATGATTTTAAAAATTGTTGATTATTTTAATGACTGTTACGCAGTATCTGCCTAGTTGAGAGTTAAGATTCCATTTTAATGTTATTTTAATTATAATTGTATAATTCAATTACTACTACAATCAAATATAATAGTTTCTTAACTAATCTTTTCGATCTGTAATAATATTTATATTTTATTTTTCCCTATCTATCGGGAATTCATATTGATAATTAATTCATTTAAATTTGTAAAACTAGACACACTTATTACAAGAATTTGATACAGGAGTTGAGCGACTTGGACGATGTGCGTCGTAAATTGAATCTGTCTGTTTCCGATGTTGATGCTGTTGATGGCAATCATAATATATAAATTCTTCTATAATTTAAGTCCTTTTATTTCATATTATGTCGTGTTTTTGAATAACGACGCTGACAGCCAGGATTTTTCAAATGAACTTGGTGAAAAGTTTAAGTCATTTGATAGCAAGAAACCACATAAAAATACTCAGCTTTAATTGGGAGTATCTCCACCAGGGAAACAGAACAAAAAATTCTCTAAAATCAAAGGAATGGGTGGCGCTAATGGATAAACTCTGACTGGAAGTTCCAGGAAACCCAGGAACACTGTCGCTCTGGAATCTGGTGTAGTACTTTTGGATTCGCTCCAATCTAGTGAAATGAACAAAAATGGAAGAAATAATTATAAATTGATTATTGGGGATTAGATAACATGAACGATGATGGTGATTAAACAGTCATTTATGTTAGTAATAAATTTTCAAGTTCTACTTAGTATGCCTTAATTATTAAGGAAAGAGATTGAGTTTCAAAGCAATTAATTATCTTATTTCAATATTTATATTTTATTAAAGGATATTTTTATAATTGTAGATTATTATATAAGCAACACATTGATATCTCATATTATTATATATATAGTTTTAATTTAGAAGTAATGAATACCAGCAATTTCTATAATTGAAACTCATTTATTTTTGTTGTTGATTCATATTTATATTGTTTGCTTTTCAATTATAATTTGCCAATATCTATAGCTTAAAAGTTTAGGGAAATGATTTCATGAGAAACTACTTTGAAGGGCGCATTCCTATAGAGGAATACCAAGAACTAAAAATACAAGTAAATAATTAATAGAAATTATTACAAATAATAATGTTTTATAGATTGATAAATTGAAGGAGAGTGATTTCAAGAAGAACAGAAACACATTCATTGTAGAAATGGATAAAGCTCTGGAAATTCTTATGATTTAACATTAAGAGATGCTTCATAAATAAAAAGGATATGTACAAGAGCTTTTCAATGCACTTGATGTAAACATCAAGTTAAAATGTTTAATCTATATATTATAGCACTATCAACTTGACATTATTGACTTTTAAGCATTTTATCTTTTGATTTTACACGTTGAAACTAGAAAGTTTACTTTTTAATAAGTGAAGACTCTTTTTGAGAAAAATTGTGAAATCATTGCAGTTTGTAAGATAAACTATAATGTTTTTAATTATACTCTTTAGAATCAAAGAAAGATGCGAAAAAATACCTTACAATTGAAAGTTTCATATCACTTTGCTTCTAAGAAAAACTATTTAGCATTGAAAATCAGCATAGACTACTAGGGATTGAAGATAAAAATGACATTGATATTTTATACGAGAGAGTGCTGAAATTCAAGCAAAATTATAAGAAGGAAATGGAAAACTTAAATCGCAGATTTTATCATATCCATTAATACTTCAGAGATTAGGAATAAAAATATTTGCAAAATTTTATAAGATAAAAACTAAAGCGTGTTATATAGTTTGTAAATAACGATAGTTTAATTAATAATTTGCGTGAATATAAAAATAATGGCAGAGTATTTGTTTGGAAAACTTAGCGCTAATAAATTAGCTAAAATTTTATGAATTAGATTAATTTAGCTTTGGAATTTAAAAATTTTGAGAATAATTTTATTATAAAACCCCGTTAGTCAATTAAGAATGAAGATTGGAGATTAAGAATAATGAAATTAAGAATTAATTATAATTGGCTGAAATTAAATATAATTAGGCTAAAAACAAATTTACGCACCCTGATTGGTTTATTTTATAGAGACAATTAATCGAGCCAATGGCTTTAATAATTAGCCAAAACTTTAATATTTTACGCCAATTATAATTAATTCTTAATTTCATTATTCTCAATCCCCAATCTTCATTCTTAATTGACTAACGGGGTTTTACCTTATTAAATTTTGACAATCTCCTCGATAGCTGCAATTTGCCTAGCCAGAATAGAGGTAGAAGAAGATAAAGATCTAACTGGCTGCAGTGTGCAAATGAATTCCTACATATTTAATCTAGCTGGATTAAAAAGATCTACCCCAAAGTAAGTTTTAATTTATAATATTTCACAAGGGAATAGCTCCTATAAATAAAATAAGACAATTAATCTATACCTAAAAAATCGAAATGACTATCTTAGCTAATGAATGTTATCTTAATAATAAATATTTAGGTATTAGAGTGGTTACAGAGTTGCATATAACAATGGGAAGGGAAACGTCACAATTGACTTTAATATTTGTGATTATTCTTATCGTAGATGCCCAGACAATTCTCTAGATTTTGCTAATGTCATTAATGAAAACAACACTTGCAGTCATATGAGCAGCTAACTCTTGACTGATGTCGGAGTTTCACTTATAGATAATGAAAAGCCTGATTTAGGTTTAAGATTGGACTTTTTGGGAGGTAACATGTGCAATGAGAAAGACAAATTTCAACTCTAAGTGCAATTAAATTGTGATGAATATGCATAAAGCACTACCTATAACTTGGACACAGCTAGTTTGAGTAATCCATGCAAGCCTAGAGTTATCTTAAGTTCTAAAGAGGCTTGTCCAAGATTGACTCTTGGCAGCTTGTGGACCTTCTTCAACTAAAACTACTATATATTCGGCTTGTTAATGATGGGCTTAGGAGTATTTTTAATGATAGCAGGAGGCAGATTCTACAAGTTCGTAATGTTCCTTACTGGATAAGCTACAGTAGCTGGTTTTATCTTGGTATTGATGTTCGGTCAAGTTTATCCTACTAATTCTCCTTAATGGGTAGTTTGGCTTACCTTAGTTGTAAGCATGGGGATGGGAGCAGGTATTGGTTATGCCTGTTAAAAATGGGCGAGAATTGGTGTCCTATTGATTGGTACTTGGATCGGAGGAATTTTAGGAGCTCTTCTATACAGCTTAGTCTTTTATTTATTTGCAAGAAACAACCCTCTTCTTGCACTTTGGCTAACTATCGCTTTCTGCGCTACTATTATTGCAATTTTATCAATGGTATTCTTTGATCATGCAGTCATTATAGGTTCATCATTAGGAGGTGCCTACGTTTTTGTTAGAGTAAGTAACAATTTTATAATTAATTCTTTCTATAGGGATTTTCTGAATTTGCTGGAGGATATCCAAATGAATTCCTAATCTACCAAAACTATAACAATGGAACTATAGGTCAAATTTAGGCTGTGTTTTTCTTATACATATGCTGCATAACTGGACTTTCAATTATGTCAATAATATTCCAGATAAATCAAAGATCTTAGAATTTGGACGTCTATAGCTATAGAAAATACGACTTTAAGTATAGAAGGACATGAAAAGATTAATGTATTTGAGTTTAACTTTTTTAATATTGAACTTTTAAAGAATGAATAGGTGTAATCGATTAATATATTAGAAATTAGTCTAGTCTATACTTTATTAATAATGAAGTTTATTTTTAGATTGCAAGTTTAACTCCAAAAATTTATTCAATGAAATTATTAATATACAAGCAAAATAGATGCAAATGATTACATAGTTCTATTCTTATTGATATTAATTTCGTTTTCATCATCAATTTTAACAACTCCATCATTATTATCTTTTGCTTAACTGTCTCTATAAAGATTTAATTTATCATGTTCGTTTAGTATCTCCAGTGCTTTAGATCCGAGTAAGTCTCTTTTCTACAATTCCTAAAATTTTTAATCGTGTTGAGATTTGTGAGGTTTAATAATCTTCTATCCATCTTCTATTGTAACATATTATACTTCATGGGTTGCCAAATCTTTAATATTTGTGTCAATTGGGAAAAAATAATATATAATCTTAGCCTTGGAGCAGTTTCTATTCTTACTCTTCATGCATTTGAGTTTCAATTCTTAAAATGTTATCAATGTCTTGCTCAAAGCTTACATTTCCCATAAATGTCACATTCACAGACTGTTATTTTGATGGGTCCTTTTACTTCTTAAAATCCTCTTCAGCTTATTAAAAAATAAATCTAAGCTATATTTGAGATCAAATTACCAACACCGATTGTCTACACAGCTTTTTCCTTGCATATAAAATCTTGAAAATCGTTTGTGTCGGTTTGCTTATCAAAAACAGGTTAGTGTCTTGCAGCTTTTACTCTTGGTGAGCTATAACCTATATTAACTTAATATTAAGTTTTGCCTCTTCTCTTCTATGTCACAGCAAGATTTCTATCTGATTTCCTTGAGCCTTTTGCACTATTAGTATCTTCGTTGTTTGCATTGCTCATTAAATCAATATTCAATCTTTAAGTTGGTAAGTCTCTCTGACTCTCCTTTTTGTTCTTTTTAAGAAATCCCTCAGATTTAAGATCTAAAATTAACTCTTGAGAGTTTAAGTTTCCTAGGTCAAGTCTTGGCATATTTTCATTTCTAGAATTCTTGTTTAAAGGGGAATATATGCCCAACTCTATTCTACTCCTGCTTTTTTCAGAGTCTTTTGGATAAGTTCAATATTTGAACTTATTTTCTTTATACTTTGCCATAATGTTCTCACACTTTAACTTCCATAAGTATTTCATGTATATTAACTTTCTTTATTCTCTGATCTGCTAAGTTCTTGGCTAAGAGAGTAAGTTTACTTTTGAAATCATCAATGACTAAATTGAGATTCTCTGTCTCGCCATTTTTGCGTTTAAGTTGATCCAAATAGAAAATATTCTAATCATCAAGTTCGTCTTTTAGCTGTTTCTCCAATTTATCGAATTTATCTTTTTGTGATTTGAGTTGCAAGTACAAATCTTTAAAGAATCCACTCCATATCAATTTCAAAAGCTCACATTAAATTAAAAAAACTTACTTCTGCCAATATATTATAAATGTTTATATTAGTCTTGGAAGAAAACTCAAAAAATATGTTAGTAACTTACTCTTAATGCCATGCATTTCATGACCAAGGTTCTCTCTTAATCTGCTCTTTACTCCATCAGCTCCAATTAAGAAATCACAGTTTATATCATAAATATCTTTGGAATCTCTGTTTTCAACTTATTCAATTAAAAAATTATATATTTATAGTTTTAACTTTTAGTGAAACTTAAGCATCGTTTTCTTATTCCTAGTTTATTATTTCATGACTTAGATAAGAATGCCTAAATATTATAAATGGCAATTTTTAGAAATATTGTCATATATTTCTTAATTAAATTCTTATTTTATTAAATTATAGAACTTCCTGTTCTTAACTCATAAGCTTATCAAGTAGAAGAATGTTAAGTTTATTCTATGAGAAGTGATTTGGATAGGCATAGGTAAATTATTCTTAATACTATTTCAATATATCTTAAACATCGATCCCTTTGGCTTTAAGTGCTCCATCAAAATCGAAATGATTAATCTTTCCGTAGATTTTCCCACCTAAAACATGAGTGGAATAATTAAAGTTCTTCCATTATTCTATCTTTTCAAGTTTTTATTCTAATGGCTTAGAGATTCCTAAATCTTTCAAAATTTCGCATGTTCTGAAACTTATATAATGGGCTTTGGGGTGGTCTATAAAAGGGTTTATTAGGCGTTATTTATACATATTTATAATTTTGAATTTATTATGAAAAAGATGCTGAATCTTATCAATGTTAATCAAATAAAAAAAATATCGACTTTACCTTAAACTCCAGAATGTCTGTCTATTATTAAATTGGGAATTTTGAATTTATTTAGCATAGATGAAAGTATCATACCGACAGGTCCACTGCCTACGATACACACATTAGTTTTATTCTTCTAACCTACCTTAAGAATGCTAGAATTTTTAGAAGCATTTAATGTTGAAAATAATTTTTTCATTTATTTAATTTATGGTCATAATTTTATAATCATTATTTTAATACAGCACTACTAGTTTAATAAATAGAATTTAAATTTAAAATTATGCAAATGAGGTAAATTTATTTTGTTATAGTCTTTATAATTAACTTCTTCATTCATTTTATTGATGACTCTATTTCAAAACCCTTATATTAATAAATAATTCTGCAAATCTGATATCTAAATATATAAACGGAATTTCTATTTTAAAATAAGTACAATACTTAATATTATATATTAATTATTTTATATTCAATAACCTTTAGGTTTTTAATTCTTCTTATACGAAAAAAGAAGGCATTTGGCTGTTTTTGTTTTAATTAATTTATTGATTTTCCATATTTGAGTTAATTAGGTCTGGTAGAGAAAAGGGATCACTAACTTTTCTGCTTGCAAATGGATTTCTTAAGATGTTTTATTATGCAGTCTGATTTACTGCACCTGAGAATGAAATTTAATTTTCAGCTTTAACCTACTATTTAGAGGGAATCATAAAGTTTGAAACAATTTTAGAGAAGGAATTTTAGTGCTTAAGATTATCTTAATTTTGCTATTGAGATTGTTAATAAGTTTGCTATTGTTATTATAGACTTGCTAAGAAATTTAGAGCTGCTTAAGGAAGTTGATTTAAAGCGTTTAATGAGTTTTATCTATTGAAATTCTCACTATTTTGCTAACTAGCTGTCGTATTCATATTGGCGCTTTCATTAGCCTATCTTGGAGTATTTAAGGTACTATCAACTTTGCTTAAACTATTATTTTCTAGTTTCTTTTAAAAACTGTAGACTTCTCTGCTGTTCTGTTCCTGCTATTTCTTCATCAATAAATCATTAAGAATACCACTTCCGCTGTTTTACTTCTTTTATTGTGTGAGAGTTACGTTGCCGAAAGATTCGGCACAATACTATTGAGATTTAAAATCTGGCATTTCTTATTAACCAGTAGGGCTTATGTTAAACCTGCTATCTTTGCTACTCTCTTCTCTTTTTTAGATTACTTACGGGTTAATAGCTTTAGGAAACATTAAACTGCTGAAATTCAATGTTGAATTGCTAATTGAGATATTGTTAATGGTTGTTGTATTTCCACTTTTCTAGTTTTAAGCCTGTTGCTATATATTATGCATTAAGTTATTTTTTGGAAGACGAGGCTTTTCATTGGCATCATAATTACTAGAACCTCCAGCCTTCTGATCTTATCTATTAATTTTATTCTTTAATGCGTCTTGAATTGTAGCCTCCTTGCTATTATGATTGACATATGCATACTTGCTTTGAATTTACTGCTTATTTTCTATATCTTTCTTAGAGGGTCTCCCTCTTTTGATAGGAACACTCACATATGTTACTGATATCTCAGAGGGAGATCGGCTTCTAGATCTTTATAGTTACTCTGTGCTATCGATATTGATGTAATCCTAATGAGTTCTCAGAGATCTGTTATAATGCTCGCTATACTACTCAGTTATCTCTCTGTGCTTAGGCTCTTTGGTAGTATGCACAGCTATATAAAAATAACATTTAAAACTCTTCTTTCGTGTTCATCTTCTAAAGGTAAATTGAGTTAAAGGGGTAACACCTACTAAAAATAGCAGGGTTTGGTAAAAAATTAGATCACATCAGGAATGGATCATAAAAAGATTTCAAAAGATATAGTCGACAATATAGTTATAATCCGTCTCAGTATCGGCAACATAGTAATTGCTTCCTCTGACTGGATCTCCAAATAATCTATTAAAATGTTCGTTTATTTTGTCAACTGTGATTGACTCCGGTGTGATTCTTGTGATCGATTCCCACACTTTGTAACTCTCCATAAATTTGGGATAGTTGTGGTTTAAAAACGAGTAGTAGACTTATAGCACATTTTCATCATTTGAGTATTTTTTAGCGAGCAAAGCTGTCATCATTATTCTTTGCAAGAAGAATTTGTTCTTCACGAGGCTTATGTTCATTCAATAATTAATCTAGAAATTTAAATTTAATTATGAATTAATGGGATTTATAGATTTCATCATTAATTATTTCCCAGCAAGCTATCTCTGTTTCATTTAACATAACCAACTTAAAATATTATGAAAAATTAATGAGAAATTTTACATTTGTAATTATCAGCATTTGCTTATATAGTGGGAGTTAGGCTAGTTTTTCTCTTTCTAAAGAATCTATACCAATTATATTTACATGATGAACATTTTAACATTTACAAAATGTATATGTATTTAGTTTATTCTTTGCACTTACAATGAATAGACAGTCTCTTGATAGCTCTTTGCTTTAATATTGATTCTTGCTATATGAAGATATAAAATCGATAATATTATTTAAAACTTAATCATTTTATTTTTAAAATCCTATTGCTTAAAATAATTATTATATTTAAAATATAAGAAACAAAAATAAAGTTAAAATTATTCATAAAATTCAAGCCATAGAGAATTCTAATTTTGGTAAAATTTGATTTTAAAATAAAGCATTATAATTGCTTACATTTTTAGAGTAATATGCAAATCTACAATTAATATAAAACTTTCATCAGTTTTATCACTTACTATTAAAATATTAAAAGACAAGCGAGAACTATATATTTTATTTTATATTAAAAACATTTACTTTTAATAAATATATAAAGTAAAATATAGAAAATAATTTTCGTTTAATTAAATATTTTTAAGCAATACTTATTATTAACTTACCTTTTCGTAGGTTATTCTGAGTTTTTCATATTTAGCTAAGTGTTGAGAGACATTTATATCAAGTGATTGCTACTCACTCAAAAGTAACTATTTCTACTATTATTGCTACAGCAGTTGTTACTAGGTATTAATAATTACATATTATATCATTTATATTTTAATATTGAATAGATTGAAATTATAATTATATGATAGGTATTAAGAAGCTGCTGGTTCAATTGCATTTGACTTTGTTGAAGCAATAATTTCATTCGCGGGTTATTATGAATCTGTTAAACCGCTGTTTGCTAAAATTAGTGGTGCAATGATTGTTATTATTACGTTTATTATTATTATTATTATTGTTCAAGAATACTAATTATTTGAAAAATATAAAGATTAACTTATAGTCCACAAGATATGATTTAAAAAATTTCCTCTTCACCTTCTTCAATAATTATTGGAAAAATAATTAAAAAATATCTATGACTTTTTCAAACCTTCTCCTATAATATAGATTTTGAAGTTATGGATAAATGAAATATTTCTTCTAGCTTTAATGACGTTAAGAAATACTTTAAATGCAAGTTCTATGATATAATGAGTTTTTTCTGCGGATTAAATATTATTTTTATTTTAAAAGGTAGCTGATATTGATCCTAATATTATATAATTCTACCAAGTAAATTAAATAATAGTAGTAATGTAGGTTCATAGAAGTGGGTGTAGTAGTTGGATTTCTATCAAAAGTTCTTTCACTATTAACAAATAATCAGCATTATTGAAAGAAATATACCTTTGCAAAGCATCTGCCAAATTTGAAAAATTAGATTTATTCTGGAGGAACAGGTCTTAGTTATGAATTGTGAAACCAGACACAGAGTTTGATAAACTGCTATAAGCTGCAGAGATATCTGACATTTATTTATTGATAATTTTATAAATTAAAAATAATTCAATTCAGCGATGTATTAAAGATATTGCTGCCCTTAATAAAATTAAAACCCTGATCGGGTGTAATCAAATTATAATTAATTTAACTTAAAATCTAATTTTAGCATTTTTACTGAGAAGATAGATTTCCTTATAATATCGAGGCATTTGGCTTCGTGTCCTTTGTAATCATTAATTGATTCAATTGGAGGAAAATAAGGAACTTGCAACACGAATTCTCCTTCATCGATATCATGGCAAACTAGAACAGACACTATATCTTTGTTGTAAAGGAAATAAAGCATTGCAGACCTATCTTATTTTATCATTAATTTTCCGATTTAAGGAGATCTGAAATGCAGGTTCACAAAGTTCTACAAATCTACAAATAGATTGGGATTAGAAAGGAGGCCTTTGAGTATTGAAAATAAAAGAGATAAGAAAAAGATGAGTCTTGGAATATAATGGATGGCGTATCTTGCTATAAATTTATACGCTTGTGTAATTTTTGACTAATTATTAAGAGTATTGAAATTAACATTTTAAAACATATTAATTTCATGAAAAATTAAAGTCAAGGGCCTTCAAGGTCATAAGCTTCATCTAAAGGCTAATCTAAAAGAAGCATAAAATAATCTGAATGAGCTTAAAAATAAAGCAACTAAATTAGAGAGGACGGTTAAAACAGCCAAGGTCGATAAGCTTAATAAGTGTATTAACAAGAAACCTTTTAAGTTCATTCTTGGATAAAGAAACCATCATGTACAAATTTAAAGGGTGGTTCTGACTAGTAAATTGTTTACCCAGCATAATTTTAATAATAAAACAACTCAAATACACATACTTACAACGCAGACGAGTCAATTGATCACTATGATGATACAGAGTGTTTCGATAAAAGTCATCCAGAAGAGAAATATAGATTTGGTTCCCCTATTTAACCAAAAGCTGTCTTTTAAATCTAAAGGTTTGGCTATTAAGAAGCTAAGTTTTTGAGATAGCGAGAACTTTAAAAATCTATAGAAAGTGAAAAAGGTACAGCAGGTAATGTCTCTCCTTTTAACGAGACATTTATGTAAAGCCCTGTAAAAAAGAGACCTCATTAAGTCGCAGATGATATCTTAAACGTACCATTAGAAAATAATGCACTTAATTAAATATTGGGCCCCACTAATATTGCAAGAATGAAAGTAAGACGTGGACCAGGTCGTCCACCTAAAGTTGACAGAGAAAAATACATGACAATGTAAAAGATTCATGAAGAGACAATAAACTCCAATTTTGATAATTAAGTACAATAAGTTTCTGTAAATAAAGGGGGTGAGATTATCTTTGGAACAGTTTAATAAGTTGTAATTCAAAACGATAATGTATTTTAAGAGACTGCAGTAAATTGTTAATACAATAAGTTTTTATAACGAAAGTAAGATATTTTTGTTGAATAAATTTTTTTCGTAGAGACTAGCTGAAGGAGGGATTACTCTAAATGCTTTTGTCAAAACAATTACCTTCGTAATCTTGGACGAAAAGTCAAAAAGGCGCAATTAAATAAGACAATAATAATCAACAGAAATAGTTTGTACCAGATCCATCTTTAATTAGTCTAGTTGAAGGCAAAAGTGGACAATAGATCAAAGAAGACTTAAAGAAAATATAAAAAGAGAGTTTTCAAGCTTTTAAGAATTACGCTTTGAGAACAAATCAAGATGACTCGCAAACAAAAAGTTACTATAACAGTATGACATCAAACATGGTAGAATAATATAAAAGCTGGAAAACTTTAAATCCCATAATAGAGAAAAGTAACAAGTAAAGAAATTCATTAGATGAGTTTAGAAACTTGATTGCTATTAAGAAAGATGAAAAACTGAATTTGACAAATAAAAAGTTAATGAATATGATTTTTTTATATTAAGTTGCTTTTAGCTACAGATTTATCAGAAGCTGTTAAATTCTAAGCTCCAATCCCTTTCAATAATCGAATTAAGAAACAATTTTCCCATTAAAATAAAAACACTTAACATTTAAAGGATTAAGAAGATTATTAGCTTTTGGAATAAGACCTTGCAGATGAACTTGTAAATCCAACGATATTTTAAGAGAAGTTTTTGTCTTTAATAAACTAAAATCTCTAGACTTAGGGTAAAGAGTAAATAAGCAGTGCCAGCTTTTTAGAATAAATAAAGATGTTTGATAGTGCCGATCTTTAGTAAATGCTTAAGTTGAACAATTTTAGTAATGAGAGACTGCAAGTGGAATAGAATTCTAAGAAACGTAAGAGACCATCGAGACCATCAAGGCCATAAGTGAAGCGGAAGAGTCTATTTAGAGAGCATAGTTTAATGCTAGGGGAAGATGTCAATTAAAATTGTTAATAAAATTCATATGCCATTGGAACTTTAAACAAAGCAAAACTGCAAAAATGTTTTAGTGGTGATGAACTAGATTCTCAAAGATAAGTAAAATAATCTAAAAATCATCAATAAAATCGATAGAGTCAAAGTAAAAAGACGCCATAAATAGAAGATTGTAACAACAATAGCAGCGAGGATATGGAAATGTCGCAAAGTAGCCAAAGCCAATAAGAATTTGAAGATTCTTAAAACAATCATTGAGAAAAAAGGTTGAAGTTTATCATAAACTTTAATTTAATTAATTTCCTTAAACTCAATTTCTTTTAAACTTTTTATGTTAAATCAAAAGTAGAGCAGCATAGTTAAAATATTATAAATTAAAATATGATGGATTTACCTGATATAAAACTTGTAAGGTTGAAAAAAGCAGTGGAGCGTAACAGCTCGCTTGCAAAATTAAAAAGTTAATATCCTGTATCAGCTAGAGACATGTTTCCTAAATCCTCAGTAGATTAATTTTACGTCCAAGCTGATCCTTCTGAGAAGAGTTAGATCCAAAATAAAGCCAAAATCTTAGAATAAAATCTAAATTAAAACCAAGACGTAACTACCAATTTCACAATTAAACTCAATGATGGAAATCTTAATGAATAAACCAGAGCTAAATCTCAACTTTAAAATCCTTAACGCTAAAGTCATTCAAGGAATCATATTCAATAAAACACCTATAGTACTGTCAATAAAACAAATGAGAGTATTTTTTAAAATCACACTTATGAGAAGGGCATGCGCAAACCCATGACTTCAATATAAATCAGAAAATAAATCTTTCAAGATTTTCAAGAAAACTATAATACGACTGGTTAATAAGATAAGTAGTATCAAAATTAGTAAGATTAAAAGCCTTACTCAGCATAAGTGTTAAACGGCTATAATTCAGCTAGTAAATAGTAGAAAAGTTTGAGAGAAGTGTATTAAGATAGTGGTGATATAGCTAACAAAAGGATGCTCTAAAGTATAGAGGGAAGCGACAATTTTAAGTTAACACACAGCTCATCAAAAGTTAACAACATCAAATTCAAAATTACAGAAAGAGACCAGATTAGTCAATCAGAGCAGTCTTAATCAAATCAGTCAAAGCAATATTTCAATAATAATGTCGGAGTGAGTTAATCAAACAAAAAGATAAGTTACTAATCAAATGTGTAAGAAAGTTTAATATAAGATGCAATGAGCGATAGACACCTTTATGATGTGTTCAAAAGTAAATTTTAATAAAGATTCAAAAAAGAGAAAGCTAAATAAATTTATAATATTTTATTTATTTTTAAACTAAGGAGTTTGAAACAAAAGTTATGAATCACAAAATGCTGCTTGATTAACTTGAATCTTTATCTGCTATTCATTTGATAATTATTGTTAAGAATTATTTAATTCATGAGCAATGCATGACAAATATAATTAAAGAACAGTAGCAAGATGAGATCTACAAATCAGATAAAATATCTTTGAAACTCTCAGAAAAAATTAAAGACATGATAAACAGTACATTTCTGGTTGAGCTAATCCAACAAATCAATAAATTTGTAACTTAAAATATGGGATCATTTAATAAAAGTTCTTATTATTTGGAATAAAACAGGAAATCCTAGTAAAGTAAAAAAATTCCTGAAGATCATGAAAGAGGTCTAGAGTTTGATTTTGAATGTGACACCTACATGTACTCTATTATTGATGAACTTAAGGATTCACTTAATTAGGTCTATAAAGTAAGATATTCTTATATTAAATACTTACAAATAGATTGGTAGTAGCTAAGACTATGTTGATTAACTGGAACGGCTGAGCAAAATAGCAAGATAAACTGTAAGAAACTTATAAACGATTTATTAAATCACTTTTTTTAATTATATATCAATAATTATAGTTAGCACAAATAGACATTAGGAAGCAATGATTATGGAGTTGTTAACCAAATAGTACCTTATTCTCTCAAACAAATATATGTTCTACTCCAATGAATCAGTAGGGATTATATTCTTATTTTTGTTAATTCAATATAGCTAATGTAATAAAAAGAGAAACTTAAGAGAGAATCTTAAGAAAACCTGGAGGACTCACTTTTTGTTATGAAGAAAAACTTAGAAGAAGCCAAATCTAAAATTTTAAAGAAAAAATAGAGAATAAAGCACCTTAAGAATAACACATAGATCCTAAATTAAAGAATCTAAAATTTAACCATAGACTATGATAAATTAAGCGATGAGCTCAGTAAGTCCTAAATTTCTATTAAATATTTTACGTAGATCGATTGACTAGAGCTTAACCAGGGGAAGATCTTAATCATCTGACTAACTTGGGTAAAGGCATGGATTAGCTGTTTGAATAAATAGAAGAAAAACAGAAGAAAACACTTATTTAAATGGATAGTATGGCTAAGATGATGGATTTTAAAACTCATTCAAAGAATGATATTATAATTATACCCTAATATTTTACTATTAATTATTCACTTATTTTAAGATATAATAAATAATTTATAAAAAACTATAAAAGTTAAGCCATTTATACTTCTGTATTTATTTCTTTTAATCTTCATAAAAAATTTGGCACTATTATTAAATTGTAATGTATCAAAAAATAATAATATCCTAAATGTCAATAATATTATAAACAAAGATATCTTAAATGTCAATAAGATTAAGTTTTGATTTGAATAAAAATAATTTTTTTTACAAAATTTTGTTCTCTGCAATATTATTTTATATTATGCTGCCCTTGTAAAAGTAGGAACCTAAACAGATTTTGAAATGAATACAGACTATAATTTCCTAGAAACCGAGCAAGACTAAACCCTCAAATAACTTTAAGCTTTCACACCTTACCTAGACATGAGTAGATTTATCAGCACTTACAAACAACTGAAACTATAAAGAATTTCAATGGTCGACGATGATAAAAGCTCACACTTAATTGGAATTATATAAAACCTTTTTAGAGAAAAACTCGCGATTGAAGTCGTAAAAGGATCAGACAGTTAAATTCAACCTTTCAATTCTTTCTTAGTTCAGTTTATTTCTTAGTAATGTGGAGATCAGCCAACTGCCTATCGCTAATTAGCCAAGATGCTTAAATAGTGTCAATAATTTAAGGAATAAGGAATATAAGCATAACTTATAAACGTACTCTTCGAACTTACTAGAGGTTAAAGAAATACATGTGAAGAAATGATCCTAGTCAAGGCTGTTTGTGAAAGCATTAGTAAAGGAGACTCAAGCAAAGAATCGAATTTTGAAATAGCAAATATGTCGCTAACTCAAGCTTTCTATTTTGGAACAATACTCTTTGGCTTATTTTTCTTGAAGAATCAAAACAAAAAAGAAGATAGACATGAATTCTTAGGGAATTAAACAGAGGGAGAGTATTTATTGATATAATACCTCTACCACCTAGCTTTTATTGTAAAAAGTAGTAAAAAGAGTTTGGAATTAAAATTTGAAGACTCTTAGAACTTCGAAATCTACATAGAAATGAGAAAGAAAGAACTATTTTAATGCAATTTTGAATTTGTAGGTCTGAAAGGTATTGCAAACGTTGGGAGCAAGTAAAACTCCACTTCAAATACAAATTCAAATATCTCATCTCCAAAGAAATTTAGAGACAGATCGTCGCTTGTTCATGAAGATACTAATAATCTTTTTAATTAACCGCATAATCTATCAAGGGACAGTTCAACCTTTTCCTTGAGAAAATCAGTTCCTGCTTCAAGAGGAACTTCATTCAAACTTCCAAGGGAGATGATCTAGAATGGCCTAGGCAACCCTAATTTAATTGGATTGACTAGCAAATAATACAGAAATGATGATCTTATAAAAGAATCAGTAGTTGAAAATGATAATATCTTATTCTTTATTTATAATGATATCCAATTTTCCAAACTATAAGAGTATCTTGAGAAAGTAGCGATCTTTGCTTTGAAAAAAATGATTTTAAGCAGTGCTTAAGGTCCAAATATAATCAATAATTTTAAAGATACAGCTTAAGGAGGAGGTTTCTTAAGGAAATTAAAGAATGAATATACACAAGGACTTATAGATCTTGGAAGAGACCCTAATCTGTAAAACTGTAAGTAATATTTTTTCTATGAAATACTTTCCCTGTAGTTACATAGTATGAATTCAAGCAGCATATTCTCGACAGGCATTATTCCGTTATTTTAAGTGAGGAGGAGAGGCTAAGTCTTTCAAATATTTTAGGGATAGAGTTTCATGATAAAATAAAACCAGGAGGCATAATTACATATTGCTAGGATCATTAAATAAATATTAACAATGCTTCTAAGAATTAAATTGCAGCAAAGAATTTAGTGTATCTAATCATGTACTCTTTTGATAGCTTACATGCCTAAAAATAAATTAAAAGATATTAGAATTGTAATGAAATTTTAGCAGGAGATCATAATCAATTTAATTAAAATTTATGAAATAAAAACAAGTAATTCAAGCACAATTAAATGCTTTTAAGTTTATGAGTTGTTTAAATATATCAAGTGTCCAAAATTATTAATTCAAGAATTATATCAGAACTAGAAGTTGTTATGATTTGGTGTGACAGCCATATGAAAGTCATCAATTTCCTGCTCTTAAAATTCGAAATATAGTCTCTTAAACTGATCAACCATAAATTAAATCTAGTTGCAATTCTTGAATGTATATTTTATGCTCTGGAGAACCTCATCGCCCTCATTTTTCAAGATTTCCTCAATTATATTGTAGTTTTAGTTTTATTTAAAGAAATTCCAGTCAATGTTATCGGTGTGAATGTACGAAAGAGTGTCATTTGTTATACACAACTCTAGTAAAATTTTAGAATTTTGAATATATAAATTATCAATTTTTATAACATAAATTATATGTCCATGAGGTAGACAGCAAGTTATGGAATTCTCTCTTTTCTCAGAGTTTCTAAAATTCAGTAAAAGCTAAAAATTTTAATATGAATTAATGTTCTAATCTAACATGCATTTTACTTATTTACTTCTTTCTATAAAGTAAGAATTATTAAATTATAAATTTTTGTTTGTTTTTATTGTTGGAATAATTTGAAAGTTTTATACAAATTGATTTTTCTATCCAGAATCTGCCTACTTTTCTAAAATTATCGCTATCAGTAGTATTGTTTACTTTCTGAGCTAATCATTCCTTGACAACAAATTATTTATAAATCTTTGTAAAATTCCTTAGTATCTTGAATTTTAGTCTTCAGCTAAGAGAGGTCTTCCATTTTAAAACGCAGTTGAGTTACAAAGATTATTGTAAATTACAGTCAAGTATATTTCAGTTTTGTCTCTAAAGTTTCAATAATAAAAAGGAAATTAATCATAATAAGTTGTTTGATTTGTTAGACTGGTTCCAATGAAGCAAGTTCAATAAATAAGTCTCAAGATCAATTTGCAGTTGATAGAAAACATTATGATCATCAGATGCTACAAAATTTCCAATCACTTGTAGCACTTTTTCAAGAATCTTTGCATCTTACTCAGGCTAGCTATTATCTGAGAGTAATCTTTGATTTTAGCAGACTTTTTCAATAACTTGAAAGAGCCACTAAAATAAGGGACCAGCGTGAATCACAGAATTGACTTGGTCACACTTGATGAAAATATCTACCGAAATACCAGGGTCAATGTTTGAAATATTAATAAGGGAGGTTAGAGCATTCGATATTCTTTCATCATCTTGAGAATACAAAGAGTTCAAGATAAGTTAAACATAGCCTTCATTGACCTAACAAATCTATGATTTATCGAAATTCTCTGTTATATTGCTCAAAATCCAAATGAGTTTTTCCTCTAAGACTTAGTTTACTTCTAAGCTACTGGTTTATGCATAACTGATTAGCTTATTCAAAACACTTAGGATTTTGTATCTATAAAGTTCTATAAAATTAAAAAATATTAGTATTTCAAATTAAGCTCCTTCCTTGATTTATCGCTATCTGCAGCCACATTACCAATTATAGTCAAAGTTTGAACTAAATTTTGTTTGAAAGCTTCAACTTCTTGATCTCCTTGATAGTTTTGATAATGAAGCTCCAAGCTTTTGAACATGAGAAACTCATATATTTTGTTTATCAAATCGAAAACTTTTTGTAATATTCCAGTTTGAATGATTTCATGAATTTCTCTTTGCTCTTCACTTGATAGTTCTTCAAGGATCCATAAATAGTTAGATATAATTGAGGTGCTATAAGGATTCTGAAAAGTTCTTTAGAGGACGATGGAAAAGTTTAGGTAAAATCCAGATTCATAAAATCTTGTGCAAATGTTAATAAAAGTAAAAATTCAAGAATAAAATTGAAAGTTCTCTACATCTTGTGAATTACTATCAGCTGTAATTATTTTGATAAGCTCCTCTATCAAACTTTAAATTTCTGAGTAATTCTCACTCATCACACCTTGGTTAAATCTGATCAGATGATCATCCTAAAATATATTAAAATTTACAATTAAACTTACAAGCATATTTAAAGCTTAGGAGGACTTTGAATTTTGCATCTAATTCACCTAACTTATCTACTATTATGATTTATTAAAAGGATTGTCCAATAACTAAAAGTTGAAGTTATTTTGCGCCTGATTAGGTCTCTAATTTTCTTTGAGGCTCAATTAATCAAAATTATTTTAATTTTAGCTCATTTAGTCAAACTAAGACTAAGGATAATTAGGTAAATTCCTTTAGTTTTGAAGTGTGCTTTACATCGCCTGGCGTTTTTTAGTTAAAATTTCGTGCCTTCTTGATTTTCTAAGACTGATTGCATGATTCTCGGCTTTTCGCATTACTAAGTTGCTTTCTAACATAGAATCATCCTTGGCTATAAAAACAAATAAATTTAACAATTTATATAGTTACCATGTTTGCTACTGAAAAGCTATTGGAGAGAGGAAAGTGGCTTCACTTATGCTGAGTTATCTATTTATATCAATATTAAAAAATAAAATGAATGTAAAAAATAATTGTTATATAAAAAAAATATATTATTATTTTATTATTTTTAATTCGCTTCAAATTAATTAATTTTATATCATTTCTATTCATAGAGATAGTAAAAAATCAATAATTTATATTACTATAAATTCATTTATTCTTATAACTTTAATTTTAATCTATAACTTAATTTAAGTTTTATCAATATATTTAGTGAGCTTATTCTTACTATACGAGTTCTAAGTGGGATAATAAGGGTTTGTTGCCATATTCAAAATTAAATTTAAACTAACTTTTAACTTTTATTTCTAATCTCTTAGTTTGAATTTATATGACTCAAATAGTATACTTTATTTTTATATATGCCTAAAAATAAAAACACTTTACCAACCTGTTAGACAACTAGAAATCCTACGAACTAAAACTAAACTCCCTCTAACTTGCATCTGCCAATATCAACCAAGACTAGTTGAATGATATTTCACTGACAAACTACAATGTTTTCTATAAGCTTTTGACCGACTCAAACCCTGTCTTGAAATTAAAGCTACCTTTGATACTCTAGGCTTATAAGTAAATTATTACTACCATTGAGCTTAAAAAGGCTTCTGTGAAAGATATAGATTAAGAAGTCTATAGGTATGATCCAACGATAGATTTCAGTTTATTAAACAGAAAAGTTAAATTTAAGAAAAGAGAATGGATTGACATGGAGTACAAGATTGCATCTGACATTGTAATTGATAAACTCAGGTTGATGCATAAACTGGAATTTAAACAGGGGTATAGCTAGATATAGAGGGCATTGCATCCACAAACTATTGATGAAATCATCAAGAATGCAATGACAACTGTCCAATCACCATCAAACAAGAAATCAAATTGATTATTAAATTATTATCATCAACTATTACTATGGAATTTATGCAATCTAATGATGATATATGAAGTCATCAAATGCATTAGAAATAATGAATTTACCAAAGTATTAATAATAACAGCTTTAATCTAGAAATTTTGTAATATATTACACGATTTAATTAATATCCAAATCTATAAATCACAAAATTGAAAATGGATAATGTTTACTAGAATAGCTACTTGGATCTAACCTCAAAATCTGCTTATTTTACTTTAATGATGAATCAAAATTAAAATATTGAATTATTATTTAAAATTTATACTAATCTACGAATTCTAACTCAAATTTATCACCTTAAAAGGTATTTAATTGAAGAAAAGGCACAGAGATATAGTAGCGGGGTCAATAAAGTTAATTATATAGTTAGAGAAATCTACTTGGCACAAATCTATCGAACTAACCATTATCAAGAGTTATAAGTAGGCCAAGAGCTGACAGCTTGCCTTAGTACAATCTTAAGTATTATTAATAGGCATATATTTACTAAGCATTTTCTTCTTAATTTAAAATCTGCCAAGTTAAGGAGGATAATCCAGATAGTCTAGCACTCTTTAACTGCCGTCAATAGATGAGAGAAATAGTTCTTCACAATATAATTTACACTCTAACAAGAAAATAGTCCCTAAATCAAGCAGAGCACTCAGACTATAGATCTAGTCATCATCCAATATCAATATTAACTCAGAGTTGTCTTCTGTTTAATAATAATAAACATCAACTGGCTCTATCAATATCAACACTTAAATATTCTTTAATGGAAACTAGTCTATTCCTACTAAATCTAATTATAATACCAAAGATGATGTATCTCAGGATGTTTTTATAAAACTTTTACTATAATTTAATGCTTATAACCTCAAGTAAACCCTAGCAGTAAATTAAAAGCCATAAAATGCTGCAGTATTTGATGTTAAGCAATCCAAGAAAAAATATGAAGCTCTTCTCAAGAATTTCGAGAGAAAAAATGCGCTACCAGAGAATTTAAACATGACTAAAGTGCTAAATAACATCGAAAACAAGCCTTATTTAAAGCTTTATCAATAAAAAAATAGTATGCACGAGGGAGACAGAGAAAAAGCCAGTTCTTTAGTCTGTAATTTAGTACCTTAAAAAGGGCAGTTGAGCAGTATGTTTGGGAATAATGACTAAAACGCAAATAAAGATAAAACCTTAAACTTAAAAATGGACACTCTAATTCATTTAGGGCAGGAAGAGCAAAATAAGATGATCGAAATCATGAGAGTCAGGGGAGATGAGACTGAGAAAATCATGAGAAGGAATTCACTTAGTAAAATTGATAAGATTAAGGAATCTCTCAAATCTAGGTATGAGTCATAGAGTTTAGAAAGGAGAAGTATTAATCAAGAGGAAATTGATATTTAGTAATGCTGAAATAGAAATTTTTCGAACGATATATAAATATCATGTTTATTATTCATAGGAAGCACTTTATTGTATTATCTATGCTTTTTATAAACTTAAATGATTTTCTAAGATCTGGTTATTGATATAGATAAAGTAAACAAAACATTGACTTGTTATATTAAAGAGTATTTTAAATTCTATTAATTAGATTTTAATTTCTAGAAGTGAGCAAATCGAGATCAGTAATTATTTACTTCTTTAAATAATATATGCAATATATATTTATAGTAAGACTGTATAAAGATAGCATTTTTGAAAAAATATTTTCAAATATATTATATTTGTATTATAATAAAATCAATTAAACAAGAGTTAAATTTAAATTAATGATAATAGGCTATAAAACCAGCATAAAATTACTTAATTAATTAATAGTATTCCTTCAATAATATAAATTCAATGAGATTTATAAAATCATTAATTTCATAAATAATAAAAAGTTAAAGATAAAATTGAATAACAATATAATAGAAATTTATATTTTAGTAAGAAATTAATTTTTGGCATTTTCTTTTAATTTCTCAAATATTTTTATTTTTAAGTTGACAATAAATAAATTTAGTGTTCTTCTATAACTCTTTCTATAAAATGAATCTTAAAAATAGTTTTAAGTATGACTTTCCTTAGTATTATAATCTCTACGTATTAATAAGTAAATATAAATTAATATTTCAATTAATAATCGTTTGACTAATAAAAAGAATCAAACTTCTAATAAAAACTATAAGATTCAAGCAGTAAAAAACCCAGATATACCCACTATAAACGTTATAAGTCCAGCTCGAGAATAGTCCAAGCGAAGAATGACGTTAAAAGAAATCATGAGTCTTCCACCAAAAATAAGAGAAGCAATGAGGCAGCAAATGCTAAGTGTAAACACAATCGATTCTCAGGATTTGCAAACAGAAGAGGAATTCAAATCAGACAGTGAAATTCCTAAAGTGGAGAAGAATGGGTAAAGTAGAAATGTAAATAATGCTAATTACTAGAATGTAAATAATAATGGGATATGCTAAAATATAGTATATTAGACAATTTTAATTGTTGAAAATATTTTTTATTTTTTAAAGAATCAGCTTTATATTGATTTCATTATATTTTTTTAAACAATAAGCTATACCTATTAGTAACATTAGCAAATTAAAAATTGAAGAAACAAATCTAAATTTTTATATAATAAAATCATCCATATAATTTATATATAACTCAAATATAAATTATTATTGCTATAATATTAATTCATTGCGAATTGAGGATTAAGATAATAATCAGCATCATTAGACAGCAAAGTTGTTGAATTTTGTACCTTCAGTTGATAGCATAAAAAATTTGAAACTTGATAAAAGTGACTTGTAAACAGATTACGACATGTCAACACCAAATATAAGATTTACCAAAACTTTGGCTAAAAATGTTTAACACACTTTTGATAACTCCCCCATAAACACTTGCAAGACTGAATTAAGGCAGGATAACCCTTTGAGAGTAGCAAAACGAAACAAAACTTTGAAAAACCTTATCACTATGTTTAAGCATGATAAGGTAAAAACTGAAATACTCAGGAAAAATCCAGATTTAGAAGTCATAGCACATGATCATGTTCATCTCTTCCAAGAGGAAAGAAAGAAATCAATTCCAAAAAAGGATCAGTTCAGAAACCTACCACTTTAAGAAAAATTGAACCTAATAGAGAAATTCAAGTTAAACCCATAGGAAGTGTTGAACAAGTCAGAGAGAGGTGTCCTTAAAATGGAGAAGCAATTGTTTATTCCCGATCAGATAAAAATGACTAATCTTAAGAAACTGTTGCATAAAAATGTAGCTAAAGTAAACAAGTGGATTAAGAACAGTCTGAGGGGTACTTACTAGCATGAATTTGATTACTTCATGCAAAATGATAAAACTATAGTCGATAAGAACTCTCTGCAATACCAGTAATTATTGGATGAGCAGCGTGCCAGAGAGATATTGTCTTAGAAACTGGAAGCTTCCAAGGGAGGGTATGTTGATTAAAATATGAGAGCGATCGACTTGACTCATAGGAAAATAATTAATGACATCCTTACTAAGTATTAAGTAAAAAGTTACACAGTACTCCCAATATTCGATGAGAAGCGTAATTAGAATGATATTAAGTTGTAAGACGTGGAAAAACTTCAACTAGAGATATTGAAAGAGCACGAAGAAATAGAGTTGAAGTTAAGTATGCTAAAAGAGAAAAAGTTCAATAAATGGCGCTTGCTTAATTAGCAGTTTAAAAATAGGTAAGCAACATTGGAAACATATAGTCCCTCCCCACAAATGTCTCCATCACTTTCCCCAAGAAACAAATCGCCTCGAGGTAAAGCCTTCAAAAGTTAACTGAACGCCACACAATCCTGTTTTATTTAAATTTCTTTTTATCTCCAGACTTTTAAAACTCTTTGGAATCTATATCGCCTAAGAATTAGAATACCTAATTCACAGCAAATGGGAAAGTGGGACAAAAGTTCAGAGAATTTTTAATGGAAAAATTAGACAAATAAAAAAATGATGAATTAATGACAAAACTTGATAAAGAGCTTCAAAATTAGTATATTCATTGTAAAAATTATAATCAATATTAATAATTATTTTTCCTCTATAAATTATAAATCAATTAATTAGTGCTAGATGCTAAAAGATGTTGACAAAGACCTTGAAGAATTGTAATATTTCATGGTTAAAAATTAAAACGGGTAAGCCAAAGAAGTTAAAGATCCTCTTCTATAATAATAAATAAACAATTTGATTTAAATTATTGTAGAGCTATACCAGATGATTTTTACATAAGAAATGGAGAGAAAAAGCATTTCTCAAAGAATATAGCTCTTTGGAAATAACAAGAAATTTATGATGACTTGCATGGCGATTACGCTGCTATGGTCAGGAAATTCAAAATTTTGTAAAAATGAAAGTGAACAAAGTAATATCAATAAATTATCGAAGTGATAAAAAGTATACAAAAGTTAAAATGTTATGGAATTGTATTTTTATTTTTGATATTAATTTAACTAATTTCTTAATGTTTTATCATAAAAATCATTATTATTTATATAAAAATTTAAAAATATAGAATTAATTATTAATTATTTTCAATCAATTGCGACTGTTGACTTTCTTTGAGTGCATTATTCTATTGTCTGCACTGTATTTCTGGCAAATACTTTCTCTTCATTTGTGATAACTCCACTGGCTTTCATTTTTAAGAATTCATCTAAACTTCTTTCCACCTTCTCGCATTGCTCACTATATAAAGTTATTTAAAACACCTTTTAAAATAATAGAACAAGATAATTAAATAAGAGAATACTTACATATTGTTTTCCCAGTTTATATTCATTAATGCTCTGATTTCTTTCAACTTGAGATCCTTAACAACCTCATGACCTTCCTTCAAAATACCCTTTATTCTGCCTATAAGTCTCCATACTTGCCAGTCCTTAGCCACTTTCTCAGTGTACTCATCAAAAAAAGAATATAACTATCTTTTTGCTACTTAATACTCTTCTGGTTTAACATCAAAATAACTTAAAGGTTTATGATTTAGAAATGTTTATATAATATTATTGGACATCTCCTCTTGCGATGTAATTCTTGAGGAATACATCACAAATCTTAAGCATGAGATTCACGTTTAATCTTTCTGTCATATCAACACGCATTAATTCTCTGGCTGCACTTACTGCCTTATAGAATTACATAGTTTCAATACTCAAAAAGAAAATTTCTCTCTCGAAAATTATATAAAAACTATATACTCAAGATAATGTAGTTTTCCCATATTTTCCAGTTTTTGCGATTGTGCTTGAGAGCTTATTCCAAACACATGACTGCTTCTTTATATCTATCCAACCTCATTTGACATGTTGAAATATTGCACCATGCAATATTATTTATTTAACTTCTATAATTTAAATCATGCTTCACAATTCGACTCATCAATTGATACTGATGTTCCAAATGCAAATATGGATTATTTGAAATCTTCCAATCTCATGTAAGCGCATCCCAATGTAAACCAGGCATCTGGATAAAGTCTACTGATTGCTAATGCTTTCTCGTAGCTTTCTGCGCACTTTACGTATTCTCCTTGGAAATATTGAATCCTAGCCATACTTCTCATGGCTCTAGCAAATTTATGGTTTGATACCTCCCAAGCTTTTTCATAGTAAGAAACATCCTTCTTAATGTCTCCTAACAAACACAGAATTCCTGGTTATGCAATCAATTGTATGTTTATAGTAGTTTTAATTATATTTATATTTAAAACCTATTTATTTGTTTAATGGGTGACTTTTACAATCTTTCATTAGCTAATTCTTCTGCCAATGTAGGTCTGCCTGCCATAAACATACTTAAAATACAATCTTCATATAACTCCACTTCCCTGAGTAATTCATAGGCACTGACGTATACTCCTATCTTCTGATAAGATCTTGCAAGTTCTTTTTATAAATGCCATAATAGGGGGTAGCCAGAAGCGAAGTAGTACTATATTCTTACACCAAGGGATGGTTCTTTGTCTCTATATTGATCTATCAGAGTTTACAGTTGAAGAAGTGCACGTTCTAATATTGTAGGAATACATTTGATTTGGGAAAATAATTTATAATTAATAAATAAATAATTTAAAATCGTGGCAGTTAACTTTCTGGAAACCTAGACAATATGGTACTTGTTCGATAGAGAATTCAAAATTAGCTGGACTTTACTATTGGCGGTACTCCCCTATCGCATCGTAGGAGTGAGATAAATTGAGTTTAATTTTGGGTGATTTGTTTAGTTTTTTTTAATGGTCAAATTAAAGTCGAGTTAACTCGCTTCAGGAATGCGATAGAGGGGTACCGCCAATAGTAAAGTCCAGCTAATTTTGAATTCTCTATCGAACAAGTGCGATATTGTCTAGGTTTCCAGAAAGTTAACTGCCACGATTTTAAATTATTTATTTATTAATTATAAATTATTTTCCCAAATCAAATGTATTCCTACAATATTATGCTTAAATTATTTTTAAAAATGCTAGATTTATTGATATTTAAGTTCAGTTGTCTTAGTTCTTTCCATTTCATTTCTAGATCTTTGCAAAAGAGCAGTTGAGTAAACGAGCCAGTTGCTTGAATTTTCAAGGCAAGTATTAATGTAAGGCCTGAGTAGTTCCATTCTGGTTTCATCTTTAGGATGAGTCTTAGTAACATAGTTAACATATGCTTGAATGACTAGTTGATCCTCTGGAGATAGTATACGTTTCTAGAAGTCTCCAAGGGGATCTGTAATTTTAGGTGTTTCATAGAGAATTGTGTCTTCTTCCAATTTAACATTTTATTCTTTTCTTTCTTCCTCCATACCAACTTCGTCGCTACCTGCTAGCTACATACCTACTCCATCAACATCCCCATAAGCGCTTTTCTTAACTTAGCTTTAAACTTTTGATTCTTCCACTTGAGGTGCTTCTATGATTTATACTTCTCTGTTATCAACATCAAGGACCAACTAGGCAATATCGAATTCTTGATACTTAGTTCTTCTTCCTAATCTACCAGTTAATTTTAGGTTCAGATTCAAGATAGTCATCGCTTTTTTAATGCAAGTTTTTGAGTGTTTGTATTTATAAAAGTTTAAGTAACAATAAGATTGCTCAATAAGCAAGTTCACGTATTTTATACTGTTTGAATTTATACATGAATACAGTTATAAATAAGTTTAAGTATTTTTTCTTAAGGGAGTTCCTTACATCATCTGAAGAGACAGCTGCTTAGGATTGATAATATTACTCAAATTCATTGATATAAGACTCGTAGTATTTCAAGGATTTATCTTTAAGATGGACTACACTAGAGGTTAGCTAAATTTAACTTAATAATTTATTTTGTAAATTAATGCAATAAAACTAAATTTTTTTAATTCAATAACATATCATGTTTACTGGTCATGAAGATAATAAAACCTTGCTCTCCACAGAACTAATTCTTAAAACATCTACAAACTTTCTTCTCTAAATTTCTCAGGTACATTTTCTTGATCTAGTAACACTTCAATTGCATAGAATATCACTAAGAATTGTGTCTTTAGGTAAATTAAATTTAAATATTCAATACAAAACAATTTTTAAGGTAAACTTGTTCACTGTCTTTCTCGAAATGAGCAAGTAATTTTTCTTGCAGTTATTGATTTTTGTTAGAAAGCTGATCCATTTCAGTATCTGGTAGTGGTCCTCCCTTGATAAGAGGGGCTTTAGTCTCTGCTACATATAAAGTATAAACACTTGGACCTGTCACTGCCTCTCTAATGTATAATAAGGGTATTGACGTCCTCCAGTCACAGATGACGTCCTCCGGTCACAGATGACGTCAGGAAGTCACAGTATTATAAATAAGGAAATTTATTTGTAATAAACGTTCAAAGCACTCAATTTTTTACGGGAGGGTCTTATGACTGCAACAACTAGCATTTCGGGATCACAAGTGGTGGAACTTCTTGTTCACAACCATAGCAAAATAAATAATAACATGGGTCAAGTGGCGGTAACCCCTTTACATATTTGGAGACAAAGCCTCCGAAAAGACAATTATGATAGATAATTTGTTTTTATTTAGTTGTATGAAACCTTGTAAACCCACTTAAATTTGAACTATTCTTACCTGAAGAAGCAATATTCGATAGATAAGTATGGCTAGTTTGGTTAATTGAAGAGCATGTAAAGATGTAAAAATTTTATAGATGAAAAAAAAACCATAAATACCATAAAAAGACTAGTTAGCTAATTTTTCGCATAAATTAGTATTGTACATACCTAAGACTGGTAATCAAATTTTTGAATAAATGCAAGAATAATGTCTTGAATGTTCAAAATATTAATGCAAACATTATAGGATGATGATTCATATAAATCCAATTAAAGGAGTTTTGCCTTACTTGAATATTGGGTCAAGAATGTGCATGAAATGATGAACAGCTACACAGACATAATAAAAGATTTTAGTCGAAAATTGTGGCAAAATAATCTAATAAAAATAAGAATTAATCAAGCTTAAAAAATACATACTCAATGTATTTTTATATAAAAAAATTTATAATTAATTAGTAACGATGAAGTTTTTAAGATTACATTTAATATACAATCCGAAATTTTTTTATCAAATGAATTGCATCTGAGCCTTGTCAGGGTGCCAACTCCTTGAACTCAGCAATTATTTGTTTAACTTTGGTTGTTCAAACGAGGGGATCCACTCTTTTTGATCCCGCACAAAGGACACTGCCGGAAAAGTTCATAGAAATATCTTTTATAGTGCTTCCCAAATCTATCACATTAAAATCTCAATATTTATTATAATGTGACCTCCTGACGTCATCTGTGACCTCCTGACGTCACCTGTGACCTCCTGACGTCATCTGTGACTGGAGGACGTCAGTGTGACTTCCCGACGTCACCTGTGACCTCCTGACGTCAGTGTGACTTCCTGACGTCATCTGTGACTGGAGGACGTCATCTGTGACTGGAGGACGTCAATACCCGTATAATAATATGATGCAATGTTTTATACCTCTATTTAATTATAAATGCTGTAAACCTTTAATCAATAAGCTAATTTGTAATTTAATTTTAATGAAGAAAATTTTACAAGATCTCAATTAATTCAGAATATTCCTTCACCCCAGCATTTCTCTCTCTATCACTAAACTCTAATATTTTCGCTTTAATTTATTCTAAACTGCTCTCTTAATTTTCTGTGAGATATTCATTTAAGTTTTGCAAGAATGGATGTGACAAGACATGCTTTACATAGGTTTTATTATCAGTTATTGTTAAAAGTTATTGCAAGTATTCTGATTTTCCTTCTAAAAAGGCTTAAGAAGGTTGATTTTATTGTGTTTTCTATGTTTCCATAATAAATAATGATAGTAATACTAATTATAATCCTAAACTTAAATTTAGAGATTAAGCTACATTGAGGTATCGCTTTAAGTTTATATATTGATTAGTGAAGGATTAATGAAACTTTATCATTTATTTCAATGCCTTCAAATCATAGCATTATTTCAAGATAAAATTACAATTTTATATAAACTATCTTCTCAGATGAATTAAGAAATACACAAGAAATTAAAGACATTCGCATAGACTTAAGGAATGTCAATGGGTGGAACATGGAAGGAGTAGTTTCTTCCTCGTATGTAAATAAAACTAATCCTACTGCCACGTAACCAGAAATCCCAAGAATATTTCTAGTTGGTGACTCAGCACATGCTTTCCCTCCAAGTGGAGGTTTTGGAATGAATACAGGGATAGGAGATTCATTTAATTTGGCTCACAAAATAGCTTATTACTTCTAAAACTAACGAAAACTTACTCAAAAAGATAAAAGGGACTTAATGATAAGTTATGATACAGAGAGAAGATACATAGGGGAAGTCACTAGAGATTTGGCAATGATTAATTATGAGAAAAGTATCTTGTTAGCTAGGAAGTTAGATTTGGATAAATCTCAAGCTGAATCTTTTAATACCATTGTCAAAGATTATGTTCCTAACTTTTTACCATTCTTAGACAAGAAAAAATTACTAAAAGTAGGCATGGATATAGGACTTATGAAAGCCTAAATGACTCGCTCCTTGTTCTCAAGCGTTGATATTGAAGTATAAAAGTTTTTGGCTTAAAGCAAAACACATTCAATTAAGCTTATGTTCCCAAATTTAGATTTCAGCTATACGTACTCCCAGACTGAATAATTAAAATAGGAACATGCCATATTTTTGAGAGATCATTTTGATCATGATGAACAAGTTGCTTTTACTTCAAATGATAAAGATAGCAATCACATAATTTTAGGTTCACTTTTACCACATTTGAAACTGGTTAACTATTCACCTCTCTTAAATAGTAATCAAAATGAGAAAATTTTAAGTTTGAGACAGCTTTTGGCTTAATTGTGTTTTACACAATAAAAATCACTTAATTTTATTCTGATAATTAATAATGATGCCAACAAGAATCACCCAAATCTTTAAAAGAAATTAAACATGATAAATATTCCTGGATTTTCAAGTAAAAATACTATTTTGATATAATCAGCAACTGAAAATTAATAAAATTTCAATTTTGATGGAAGTGAATTGTAAGAAATAAGAGCAGAATTTGATAAAGAAGATTTAAAGAAGTTACAAGAGTAATATCAGAACATTGATGTATTAGTATACCGTGGAGATTCACATTTAGTTTAAGCTATTTGATTTTATTTCCTTAATTATATCATGAATTATGTTTTTAGTTTTTTAATTAAGAAATAATAGGAAATTCTAAATGTGAATTTATTAATTAAATACAGAATTAATTCAATATAATTGATTTAAAAAATGAAAAAAACGAAATCTATAAATGATAAAAATGTTCCAAAATCATCTCCTCCTTTACAAATTGAAAAGTAATTTATATATTTCCTTCTATAAAAAATAGTATTAAACCTATTTTACCTATAGAAATGACAACAAAGACACTTAAATTTAGAAGCCAATTAAGCTAGAAAAAACTCAAACTTAATACTACCACATAAAAAAGAAGGAAGACATCCATTTCGAGAATGATTCTAGCTTCAGTTAGAGCAACGCAGGTTAAAACGACTAAACACTCACAAATATTATTTAAAACACGCAAAACAGCAACAATAATAGGCTGTTCAGTGATGAAGACATTAAAAATTCCATTGCGAGGGAGGAATAACTCAGATAAGAAATCGAAGAGGGCATCAATAAATTCAAAAATACACAGATAAACAACTAAAGTAATGAATAAAATAATGGGATTAATAATCAGAGAAATAATCAAAATAACATCGATCTAGAAGGTTTAATGCCACTATAAGCTAGTAAAGAGTTAAGCGTCAAGCCAGAATTATCTACAATTTAACAGTAATAAAATTGATGATAGGAATAATTTGTTATGTAAATTTTTAATATAAATATTAAAATTTTATGCAACCTTTTCAATAAAATACTCTTTTTGACACTAATTAATCAATCTAGAATAATTTGATATCTCCTTCTTCTATAATCCCATTATCTACTCTATCTTAAAACTCCCATCAAGTATCGTCTTAACAAGATTATTTAATTTCTATTTATAATATCTTCTTATTTATTGCTATATCAATTCTATTATATAATAAATATAAGATTTACTATCTGACTTCTTACGATAAACTTAGCAAATGAAACTGAAATTATCTTCTAAAAATCTGAACTTTCATAATCAGTTGGCTTTTGATAAAACTCTAAATAAAAATCAGGGAGGAGCTGGCTCTCAAATGTCCCATTTTGGCTCTTTATAACATCATTTAAAGTAACCAAGTGAAATCATAAGAGAAAAGCAAAAAAAGTATTGATTTCTATATTAACTTGTTTTTTAACAATCCATTTTAAGTGTATTTAAGTTATTTACCCATGAGATGTATACTATGTCTTTAAGTATAAAAAAAGTATTAAGTGAGCAGTCCCATAGAAATGAAACTAAATGCTTAAAACGCGAATTAAACAATTGTGAACGATAAATTTTGGCAACAGAAGTAATTCGATGTAAGATCTAAGTACAATAAATCAAGAGATATTTCTTATAAAATAGATGCTGCTCGATCGAGATAAGAAGACAGGTTTCGGTAAACATTTTCAAGCGGTTCAATAGTTGAAAGTTCACTCAGTTAAATGAAGGATTTAAATGACAATGAAAAATAATTATTGGCTGTTTTAGGAGGGGAAAGCTTGGAAGCCGACAGTTTGAGTCACATGCCAAGGGAACTTAAAACTATTGATTAAGTAATTAACGATAGAAAATTGTTGCTTAGCGAGATGAGTGAAAGAGTCAAAGAAATTGAAAGTTAGTATCAAACAGGTGGAGATTAAGGATTTTGTTTATCATTTTAATATTAAATTTCGAATCAAACCTTCAAAGAGAGTTGAATTCAGGTAGAATAACAATGATACATAGAATTCTCCAAGCAAGTAATCTCAGTCAAAGATGTCAAAAACGAGCTATTTCAGGAATTTTTCAAGAGCTGCTCCTTTTAAGCAAAACTCAACTGCTTAATAAAACAGAGCTCACACTTCAGATTAAACCGACAATCTTTCTCATCCTAGCATTCAATTAACAATGCCAAATATCTAAAGTGGGAACAGTATCTTAAGAAACCTCTCAAGAGCAAGTAGTACCTTCAACATTAATATCAATACAAATAACTACTTTCTTTAGTCATAGTAATAATAAAACATGTAACCTCCCATGTCAGCAACAAGTATGTTTAGCAATCAAAATCACTCATAAAGTATGTCAAATTTGTTGCTTTTATCTCCAACTTCTAATTAAATGACTAATGTAAGCAGTTAAGGATACTCTAATATTAATTTACCTATGAGATCATAAGATGGGTTTTAGATACAATCACCCACTTTAGAATAACTCAGTCTTTAAACTCATAATAATTTTGTAAAATGAATTATCTGTTGTATGATTCTTTCATTAGATTTTATTTTAAACTCACAAAAAACATCAAAGTTAGGAGATAGAGTAAAAACTCAAGCAAGGCAAAAAATTAATATAAATTCCAGAAAACAGAAGAAACATTATATTGGGTTAGCCTTAATCAAGGAAAGAAGCAGAAAATTTATAAGAGTGGTTTTAAGAAATGTTGATCAAAGTTGACAAAGAATTGGATATTATTACTTAAATAATTCTATATTTGAAACGGATTTAAATTTCTTTCATGTAAAATATTTTTTTATAAAAAAATTATTAGATATATAATTATTTAGTAATAGTAAAGAAAAACGAATAGATTTGAAGATGAATGTATATCATGCTACTTTTCTTGAAGTGGCCAGATAAGTGTCAGTTTAATGTATCAACAGAGGTGAGCTTTTTAATGAAAATATACTCCAATTCCTTAAATTTATATAATATTTATTTTATTGATATGCGATTTGAGAATAGAGAGCGAGAGATGGAAGTTAGTCTATAAATTTAAAATAAATAAGTTCAAACTTATGATGGCAGACTCTAAATACTTATCAAATATTTTATATGATTCATAATGAGAAGAGGTCCACCAGAGATATTCATTCCTTAAGTCATCACACCAAGAGTAAAATATAAAACAAATAATAAGAATCTATTTTTAATATCTTTTTTTTTAAAAAGGATTGAATTATTCTATTTTTCAGGGGCAGGTTTATAGAAATATATATTATTCATTTGCATCTGGATTGAAAGCAGGATTAATGCAAAAAGTAATAACAAAATTGAAAGAAAACTTCAAATAAAAAGAAATCCTAATAAAACAACTAATAGATGAAAACAAAGATCTCTTCATGCAACTTGACATAGAAAAAGCCAAATTCAATCAACTGGTGTAGTTCAAAAACTAAGATTAAGAGCAGCTGATGGAATTATAGTAAAAATATGAATAGACACATAATCAGTTGAATAAGGCCAAAACTAGACACACTTACCCAGATTATATAAGATTCCTATAAAAAGGAGTTAAAATTAATCTTTTTGGACGATCAATAAATTCAAATCAAATTTTAAATTATGGTACAAAAATGGAGAAATCTTTCAGTTTGATGATTGCATAGAGATAGTAAATATAATATTTGCTATGATGGTGATTTTTTACTTGATGACATAACTCCTGATGACTTATCAGATAATACACTTTAAGATAACTTGAGTTAAAATAGTAGGTTCGTTAGTTAAAATCAAAAAAGCAATAAAAACGTTAGGAAATCTGAAATTAGAAGAAAAGCTGTTCAATTCCATTAATCTCAGCCATTCATCTCTAAATTAGTAAAGAAACTGCATGTACTTTTTATATCATTAACTTTTATTTTTTACCAAGATTCCAGAGACTTAGCTGTCCATTAAAACTGCTTCTAAGAACAATAAACGCATCATACCTGGCATTAATAAACATTTACAAGAACGAACTTTCAGATCTGAAAAATTCCTTCAACTTAAAATAAAATTGTGTGGAGTTTATGTACGACTCGTTTTTAAGAGGCTGTGGAATAAAACAAATTGCAGAGAAGAAATTCGCATAAACTATTTCATCTGTGATCAAATACAAACCAAAGATATTTAGAGTTAATATATTTGGAAGATTTTTGACTTTGTATGATCCAATTGACAAGGAAAGTTTCAAGTTAAAGATAAGTTATATATGATATTCATAATTATCTACTGAACATAAGCACATTTGGTTATATCGTACCAAATACTGATTAGGATGAGATTCATTATGCTCCATACATAAGAGTCAATGATTTCATGAGAATCTTATTTTTTAAAAATGAATTTAAATATTTGAGTCATAAAATTTTCCTAAAGATTTCATTATAAAAAATATTATAATATATTTTAAAGAAGTTTTAATCAACCAATACCTTCGTTTAATATTTTTTTCTACATTTATAAAAAATATTGAATTTAAAAAAAGAAGTATATAAATTATAGCAAAATATAAACCAATTTTTTTCTATTTCAGAGATTTGATACAATTAATTCAAACTCTCCTTGAAGGATATACACCTGAAAAACTAAAAAGAAAATCTAAATATATTTGGACTTTGATCAGGCTTATTGAAGAAGAATCCAATCGCTCGTATTTAGAGTAAGTTTTATTATTTCTTAATATTGATCTTAAAATTTTTACTTGATAGTATACATGCTTAGAAATTCATGGGTGGACTCGATTGCTTTACTTTTGTAAATTAAGGTTGGCTTTTGTTAGAAGAACAGAGGAATGTATTTGATGTATCTTTTATGAATAAGCGCTCTTCGATGTCTAGTTCAAAGCGTGGAACTGTGGATGAAGATTTTATTACTTTCTCTACTATGACAAAACTAAAAAATCCAGTAGAAACTACAAATGAACAAGTGAATCTGCAGAGCTTTGGAATTGGCGGTAATCACCAAAATGAGGGATTGAGGGCTAACAGGTCAAGCGTCAATTCATAATAATAATCTAGAAAGAATTCTGCTAGGAAAAATACAAGACTTTGATAAATTTAATTTATGATCTTAAGATTTTCAATTAATTCATATGCTTGATTATGTTAAAAAGAAGATTTAGAGATTATGAAATAAAGAATAACCAGTTAAGTTAAATATAGTTATTGAGCATTCTAAGTAAGATAAGAATAGATTAATGATATTCAATAGTCGTCTTTATCCTCTTCCTCGATTTCCTTAATAGGATTACTTTCGACCATTTTGATTTTATTATCCACTTTCTTTTTTGAGAAGAAATTTTTGAGAGAGCTCTTAAGACTTCCTTTTTTTGTCTAGTCAGCATACTACACTTAATTTGAATTTGCCACAGCTAGACCAGGCAAGGAATACTGAGAGCCAGTTGCCTTTTAAAAGTCTTACAATAACTTTTGATATGTTAATAACTCTTCCTAGTCCAATACTCTCTTTGCATGATTCATAATAGTGCTGAATTTGTCAAAGTGTTTGATTTCAAGTAAAAAGAGAAGATAGTTTTTCAAAATAGCCTTGTTACCTGGATTAATGTTAATTCCCTCTTCAAATGCTAATTTTGCATAATCATTGTACTATATTCTTGAAAGTACTAAGCCCAAATTGCAAAGAGCATCTTCATCATTCAAGTCTATTTCTAAAGCCTCAAGATATAAAATCGCTGCCTGCTCGTATTTGCTTTGAATTTAATAAATATTTCCCATATTGACTTTGGCAGCAGCTTCATTTGGATCTTAATCAATGACTTCTTAAAGAATTGCTTGAGCTCTTTCATAGTTTCCCATATCCTTATAAACAAGTGCCTGATTCACTTTAGCATATAAATTTCTAGGGTTCTTTTGAATGGCTTGATTTAAATGTACTAGTGCTTCATTATAGTCTTCCAATTCATGATATGCTAAGCCAATGTTGCACAAATTTTCATCTTGTGCAGTGTATTTCAAGGGAATGGCCTTTTTATGATATTCAATACAGTTCTTGTATTCGTTAAATATCATATAAATTCTTGCTGCTTCTTCCAGGAGTTCATAATTATTTTGAATGTCATTGTTACACTAAAATCAAATTTAAGCACTTTAAAATAACAAATAAATTTTTATTAAAATTACAGTTTTCTATTATACTTACAGTTTATATGAATGATTTAGCTTCAGTGAAATAGGCATTTTCTGTTAATTTTCTTGATAACTAGATAATGACTTATACTAGTTCCGCATCATTAGGGATTGCTTCAACTGCTGCAATATAAAGCTTTTTAGAATCCTTAGATCCCTAAATAAATTGGAAGTAGAGTTTATCTAAGTCAGAGAGCGAACCTAGGATTGCCTCGTTTAGTTATGAGGGTCCATTCTATAATTAAAATTAAAGTAACATGCAAAAGCAATTTGATAAAACTTATTTATCTAATAACGTTAATCCAATAATATAATTGTAGAATAACTTACATTTGAAGAAGCTCCACTTGGTTGCAAGATCGATTAGGATCTTACTTAATTATTATCTCTTTTCACACCCTAAAAAATAGCATTCATTTAGAAATTGTTAGACTTGAAATTAATAGAAGACATACTTTCAAAAAATCCATTTTTAATTATTTATTTTGCAAACTATTCTATTCGTTTTATTTATAAAAGTTTATAAGCTATGAGAAGATATACCTTAATATTATAAGTATACTTCTCTTTTAAAATATAAAATTTCTTTAAAAGCAATTAAAATCAAAAAATCTCTACTTAAGATTAGAATTTTTTCATTTATCTTTTTAGTTAATAAAATATTCTTTTAAGTGATAATGTAATTTTCTTTCTTTAATACATACATTTGTTAATATCAGACTAAATAAATGAAGTTATTTAGTGTAAAAAGTATAGCCTATTAAATAACAAAACTACTTAAACCTAACTTATATTAATCTTTAAATATTACTCTCCCTAAAAATACAATAAGCAATCAAATTACAAAATATAAATTATGTTCATGAATTTCAAATCATTATTTTGAATTTAGAACCTATTAAAAAACACGAAAGCTATCTTAATGTGACAATCTTTTATTGGCATATATTACACGAATTTAAAATTAATTTAGATTTAATACTGACTTTAATAATTTTATCGGCTAAGGTGACAAACACTCACCCCCCATAAGGTATACTTTTGAAATTGTATTCTGATAGAAATCGATCTCCTGAGCAAAGTTTTCTTAAGAACTAGTCGTACGCGGATAATAGTTTTTGAGATAACTTACTTCCTAAGTCAGAAAATCATATATAAAATCATAAAATTTGACTTTAATTTTTTGTGACAAAAAACTAAAAGAATATCATATTTGCGCCACTTTTTAATAAATTTTTTGTCTTTTTATTAATTATATACTGAATTTGAGGCAAATTTATAGTTTTTATAAATATTAAAATATTAAATAGCCTTAGTTTAATATATTTTAATATTTATAAAAACTATAAATTTGCCTCAAATTCAGTATATAATTAATAAAAAGACAAAAAATTTATTAAAAAGTGGCGCAAATATGATATTCTTTTAGTTTTTTGTCACAAAAAATTAAAGTCAAATTTTATGATTTTATATATGATTTTCTGACTTAGGAAGTAAGTTATCTCAAAAACTATTATCCGCGTACGACTAGTTCTTAAGAAAACTTTGCTCAGGAGATCGATTTCTATCAGAATACAATTTCAAAAGTATACCTTATGGGGGGTGAGTGTTTGTCACCTTAGCCATTTTATCTAATCAATAGAAAAATATTTTAAATAATATTATTATGAATCTAAAAAACAAGCAATCAATTTTTGAAAATATTATCAATACATACGGCTCTTATGATATGGTTTATAGTATCTCTAAGAATAAAATCCAGTTAAATTATGAATAAATTTTAGTACTTTTATATCATAAGCTTATATCTATAAAAAAGTTTAAAAGCCACTATTTTTAAATCAAATAATTTATTCTGATTTTCTTTTTAAGTGTATTCTAGCTAGATTAGAATCATTAACGTAGATTATAGTTTATAATATTAATACTTTAAATAAGATTTTTTAAATATGAGTGAGCCAAATGTTGATGCATCCTAATACTTCAAAAATATTGATCCCTCTCAAATTTAGAATATTTTAATCAACTTCTAGTAAGTATAAGTCTTGAAATTATTAGTTTTTGTACTATAATACTCTATTAATCAAAGATTCTTGAAAATATATAAATTGACAGATTATTAATGATTTTATAGCAAGGAATTGGGATAAGAGGAAAGAAACTTCAAAAAGATATTGATGTAAGGAAAACTAAAAGGTTTTTATAAATTTGGATTATAGGAAGAAATATATGAACATACTTTAATGCAATAAGAATTTCTAGGAGATTTTCTATTTATACATTATATAAAAATGATTTTATTAATATATTAGATGATAGATGCATGTTCTTTGATTTAAGATAATGTGGAGAAATAATACTAAACCCTGGATATAATAGATAACCTATTCTCCCATTCAGATTTGACAAAAAATTTACAAATAAATAGTTATACCTCTATTCATATAACTATTTTATCTTATTTTATCTACTCAATTCCTTTAGTAAAGTGTGACTTAAACAGAAAACAATCATTAAATCAATAAATGCAGAAACCATTTAATAAAGTAGTTATATGATTGTCAAAATGACAAAATTACCAAAGAAAGTTTGAGGTTTTAACAGCAAAAACTAATTTAAGACTTTGTTGTTAGAGAAGCAAGTAATTTTATAAAATGTGATGATAAGAATAATTAAGAGACAACCTTGACACTTGTCAATAATGTCATTTACGTGTCAGCATACTCATTTTAAGATAAGTAGTTAAATTATAAGATTATATTAAATTTAAATTTTCTATGTATCGTTAAGTTTAGCCTTACACTTTTCAAGAGTCATTTAAAAATTACTAAATAATTAAGGCTTCAACGATAATCAATCCCAACTGTTTAGTAAAATTTCTTCTGTGCTTTTTACTATTTTGGAACAGAAACTAAAAATACTTGTATAAACGGAATAAAATGAATTACTAAACAAATTTGATGGAATTATAAATTTAGTGAATGATTTCTCAATCATTTCATAGAGACTTGTAGCTTTCATGAAAGGGTATTTAATCGAGGATAACCCCTTAATTCTAAAGCTTTTCAATAACTTCGAAGACTTAAAGTAGCAATATGAAGCTAATTAAGAGCACTTAAGTTCACTCTAAAATAAATTCTTAAACATTTTGAATATGGAATTATTGAATCAGTTAACATCGAGTTCCAACTCATTCGATCTAATAAACTCAATCACTTAAATTCTGGATACTCGAGATTTACTATTAAAAAGCATAAAATCCTCCAGATCAAAACAATAAATAAACACTTTGAAGAAGGTTATTGAAATCCTAGATAGTAGCATGAAATCACTTGTAATGAAGAATTTGCAGAGAGTTTGTAACAAACTTACTGAAATTTCAACGATATTTCAAAATAAGAAGACATAATTAAGCTCCATGCAAATAAAGCAGCAAGGTCTAGTCAAAGGTAAGTTAATTTATCAAATTCAAAATTAAATCAAAACTCTATAATACTTTTATGCTTCAAATTTTGTGATCGTAATGTTAAGATGTAAGAGAAGATGTATATGCAATCTTTATTCGCAGTGAAATTAAATCAAAGTGCAGTTTAATTTCATTTTTTTAAATAAAAAATTGAATTTAAATAACTTATATAATTTATATACAATCTTTGAAACAGAATTTTTAAATAACTATATCTATGTTTGATAATTTAAAGTGCAGAGAGCAGGTCAAATAAGTTTCTTAAGAAATAATGGATATCATGAAACTTAACTAAGAAGCGAAGTTTCTATTAACATAAAGATTGATCAAGAGATAAGAACAAGAATCAAACTAAATTTAATCAATAAATCAGGTAAGAAAATTAAAATATTTGTGAAGATAAATTTTACTAATGAATTAAGTCATTTAATTTTAATAATCATATATAATTTAATGTATAAATTATCTTTCATAAAAATAATAAAAGATAGTTGAAAATTTTTTTTAATTATTATTTATTTTTTTAAATAAAACCAAATAAAGAAATATAAAAAAGAGATAATTTAATTTAATTTGATTTTAATGTAGAATTATATAATTATTTTCTTTTAATTAATCAAAAAATGAAAATCTTTAGTTAGAATTGAATAAACTCCTGTAATAGATTAATGCAGAAAATAATTTCAATGATAAAATATTTTATTTTAAAAAAAACCTCACAATTAGCAATAAGGTATTATATTTATTATCTGATGACTCCCCCATATTATTATTGCATTTAGACTGAGGACTAAGAGGTATGCTAGAGATTCTTATAGGAACTACACATCGCTGAAAAGAACTTTCTCTCTAAAGATTGCTTATTAATACTATCAGAAAATGAAAATTTTCATTACGTCAAGTATATCTAGCTGCTCTGCATATACAGAATCAAATAATTATTATAATTTTACAATATCTATTTTAAATCAATAATGACGTTCAGATCTATGATATGATGAAAAATTCTTTTAAACTTTTCTTTGAATAGAGAAAAAGAAATTAATCTTTAGGAACACATAAACTTAACTTCATTAAAAAAGTAAATTTTCATACAAATATAAACAATTTATAGTTCATCACTTTGAATAATCAACTTTTGGGAGAGATACACTCATTGAAAGTCAATAAAAATATATGGGCCATATTTTTCAAGAACTTATTGCAAGACTAAGAGTAAATGGATCAATTTTCAATTCAAGACCTGATTGAAGACCCCACTTTGAAGCAATTCGTAGCCAATCTCATTGATGATACTTCAAAGAGTACCTCAAACTTTATTAATTCAGAAGATAGCAAAGATTTAATAGAATTGTTCTCATAGAAAGCGATTGAGTATAAAATTTAGGATTAAAACTACTCTCACTCAAATGATTTATTTGATAAATTTAAGCCGCAGATTTAAAAGAATCTACAGGAGTTAGTTTTAACTGCATTTTGAATTTAATTTCATTATCACTTTAAATTTTAGAATCTTGCTTAATAATAATATAAGAACAATAAGATCAGTTGATATAGTTTCACTTAAGTTAGTTTTAAGAACTTGAGCAAGAATATAAGATAAAAAGGGATAAGATGATCACAGTTTAAGAAAAAATGGAGCATTAAAAATCTTAATTTCAATAATTTGATGAGTCTATCACAAATTAAATCGACTAAGTAGAACGAAGAGACTAGTAGCTTGAAGATTAAGTGAGAGACATAAATTTAAAAATAAGAATTAATACTTAAAATTTGGATTCACAAGACTAAGACATTATTTTAAATATGAATTTTAAAAGTATACTATAATTTTTATATTTAGCTGCAGAAAGAGTTGGCTTCATTAAAGGTAGAAATATAGAAAGAGTAATTAGATCTTGAGGCAAAAGATGATAGATTATCGCATGTTAGAGAAACTATTTTGAATTAGAGAATAAAAAATGCTGTTGCATTTAGAAGCCAAGCTTTACCAAACATGGGCTATAGTAATTTCAATGAATAATAGAATAAACGCAGTTTCATTCCTATAGGTGGGTAGGGGTAGCAATCAAATTAATAGAAAGGTGGAGGTTAAAACTAGTATTTTGTTGGAGGGCAAATAGAGGATGAATAAATCTAACCTTAATAACTTTACATGAAATATTTTTTAAGAAAATATATTTAATACATATTTTTACATTAATTAAATAATGCTTACCCATACTTAATATTCAATTTTTATATTTTATTTTGGTTTTTAGTATTATTAAATGAATTAAGAGGATGAAGCTTAATTCGAAATTATTCGTGATCAACATGAAATATTGACTTCAGATCCGATAAAATATTGTATTTATATAATTGATTTATCGAACGAAGATTTAATGTATGAGAGAGCAGTTTTATCAATCCGCACAAGCTAAGTCCAATTTCAAGGGTAATTCCAGTAAAATCAGCAAATTAATTAACACTACTTAAACACATTCAATTAACAATCAACAGTTGATGATTTCCAACCATAAATGACTGTAATGGACAGCATTCTGCATTATTACTAAAAATAATTTAATATTTAATTGTTGGTTAAATTTCATAGACTATACAAATGATATTATTAAATAACTAAAACTTATTAGATCTTTTATTCTAACTATAGCAATAAATGAGATCAACTGGAATAACTGGAAGCAACATTAATTCATCTTTAATTAAGTAAAGTGTGGTAGGCTTTGCCTTTAGAGAACGTAGTCCAATTTCAAATTCAAGAAATTAAACTTCTATATTTATATAGTATTGAAGGAAATTATTGATTTACTTTTTGCAAATTATAATAAGTTATAAAATTTTGAATATATAAACTGTTGGAGGAGTAGCCTAGGATCGAAGTAAATAAAGTTCAAAAAAGCGTAGGAGAGAAGTAGCAAATCTGCAATAATCGCAATCTTGCTGTAAACCTTCAAGTGGTTGTATTATTATGTAAGTAGTATTCTGTTTTTTTTAAACATTATTTATTAGATGAGAATTGCTTAAAAATAAGTTATTCGATTAAAACAAGTGAAAGACAATTTTAAATTATTATCTTCCATAATTTCATTAATTATTGAAAAAAAGGAGAATAAAATTATTTTGAATAAATTTTAAAATGAAATAATTACTCGATTTAGCTGATAAGCCAACTAATTATTATTGCTAAGAGATTATTTAAATTATATCATAGATAATTATACTATTAAATAATTCAAATAATTTCTATTTTTAAAATAACTAATATAAAATAATCTGGAAGTGATGTATAAATATTGTAGAATTAGATCTATTACCTTTTATAATTTAAGATTTATAGATTGCTTTGCTTTCATTTTATAAATAATAAAATATATTAGACTATTAGTCTAAATTTTATAATTTCTTATAGTGATTGTAAGTTAACAATGTTTATTATTATAGTTACTAATTATTTATAGATGCCTAAAGTGAGATGAAACTTCATCATCAATCAAAGCAGAAATCGTTCTCCAATATTGGTTACTCCGCTTTGCTAGAATTAGCTTGCTGCAAGTATATAGTGTCATAGTAGGAAGGCTGAAAGAAATTGTCCAAGGATGGAAGTCTAAACTTTGGAAATAAAAGAATCTTCTCTTAATTTTCCACGTTAAGTTATTAGTAAATTTCAAGAAGAAAAGACTTTTCTCTCTCCTTAAATTCTTCAGCAGTATTTAAAGAATAAATAAATTTACAAATATGTATGATAAGCCGATAGAATCTTGTCAATAATAAGTGAATTGTTAAGATTGCTTTGATTAATTAACTCGCTTGGTTCCTCATCTTGCCTGTCAATAGTTATTAAATTTGATTAATCTTTTAGTTTTACAGATGTATTTTAAAAAGTAAGTATGCTCTATCGAGCAAGTCTAATTCCTGGACTTTGAGTTGATTGCTTGATTTTTTTAATTGTTGGACTTGAAAGACTTTCAGATAACTCTTTTTTCATCATAGTTCCAGTGCTCAAATCATTACCTTTAATAAAAATAAAACTTTCTTACTAATATGAGGAGGAGTTTCTTAAGATGAATTATCTCTATCGAATTCAACTGTATCCGAAATATCGTCATCTAAATTTCTCTTTTTATCTGAGATTAATTATTGATTGACATTTTATTGATCATAGTCAAATCTTGAAGAATCAAGAAGCCAGTGTTTTTATTTATCTATCCCCTACTTCTGATTAAAATTTATATCTCTTAATGCTAACGAAGCTTCTGACATTAAATACTCAGATTAACAACCATCTTTAATTTTATCAATTTTTAGATCTCGATCTGAAACCACAATCATAGTCCTTAAACTCTCCTGACTTGAATTTACTTGTGAGTTGAAATTTTCACTCATTCCTATTTACTTTCTCTACGCTTCAGACTAATTTAAATTTTATACATCTTCTTAGTATCTCCTCTCAACCAGGCTTTGTTGGAATTAACCAAAAACCTATTGTAATTGAGCTGTTTTCTATCTTCTATGCTTTTTACTTAACAGAACTTTCAATTTTTTAGTAAATAAATCATCTTTTTTAATAGGCTAAACTTTTGGATCTATGATAATTTCTTGATTTGAGTTAGAGTTTGAGCTGGACTTCTCCTCGTTGCTATCCTCTTTGATTAGAGAGGTGGCTTTCTTTTAACCCTTTTGTCCCTTGGAAGATATAGACTACTTCATTAAATTTTCTTAAGGACTTTTTCCAGAGTTACTATCTCGTATTGAAATCATTTTTTATAAAAGTTACTGATAGTTAGTCCCTGACATGCTTGAAAAATTTTAATTTGTCTAACTGATGGTGCTCTTAATCTAAACTATGAGAGTTATAGTTTGGTCAAAATATAATTCGAATTGAGTTTACGAACTCTAAACGCTTGGTATAATTGGAATAATTTGACCAGAGTTATATCTAGATATTTACTCTTATTTTGAGGACATCTCAGTCGATTTATTATCTAGTGATTGTTTAAATTAATTGATTTAAATAACAGACTGAAGTTAGTTTCCAGCTCCTCTTTTGTCATACTATGGGGTAATTTGGCAAATTATTGGTTAATTTTAATATGATTGTACTATTGACTTCTTTCTATCTCTGCTTGCTTAATAAATGCTACTATTATTTTGGTCCGAATCACTCTCATCGACTTGTTTTAATTACTTCCTGTTATCATTCATAAATGGACTTTCATCTTGCTGATCTTCATTATTGATCTAGCTCTGGATCGTTGAATGGAAAATGTTAAAATGAGGATTATGCTCTTGTCTAATATCATTTTCATTAGAAATTGCTCTGATAATTAAAATAAAAATAGTAACATGATTGATTTATCAGAATTCTTGAAGATTTGCTGAGGAGTATCATGCTTCCTTTAAAGTTAGGGATTTTAAGATAACTAATTGTGAAAGCTTTATTAGGAAACAGTTTCACTGAAAGTAGCAGCTTTTCCATTATTTTAAGAATTTATCTAAGTCGTGTTGTTTCTTAAATGACCTGGCTGTTTAATGAGTTTCTGTATCATTTTATAGTAAGTAGCCTACTGTTATTTTTGATTATTAACACTCTTCGCACTCTCATTTATGATATCAATTTGTGATCCTTCGTAGGTATTCTAAGAAGTTAAAGGTTTTTATCCTTAGTAGTAGTTTCTTGGCATAACCTTTAAATCACTTTCAGAAGTTTTTTGTCTAATAATTTTAGGAAGTATACTGTTTTTATTTGACTCAGAAGGTCTTATTTTAGTTAAGCTGTGTTTTGTAGTTTAAGGGAAATTGAGAATTTTATAGCCTTTTTAAAAACTTGGAGTGTCCTCATTTGCACCAAAATTAGTTTCGTCTTAAAAATAAACGTTGTTCTAGAGATTCTTTTGGAATGTCTCTTTTCTTTTTAATTAAGACTAATTGAGTGACTGCCTTGCAAATGTAGGTAGAATTGTTACAATCTTACTGTTAATTATTTCTGGAGTCATTAATGAATCATTTTTAAAGTTGAAATTTTCAAAAGTCTAGTGGTGGCTCAAACTATCACTCCTAAACTATTAATTAGTTTATAGATTTTGAGCATTTGAAGACTAGCTCATCCTGATGTTTTAATTACTAGAATGATTGCTTTGCTTTTCTTATTTTTAAGTCTTAAGGGTCATGTATGCAAGTTGTTATTCTTATTAGTTGTTATTACGGATT